>JANZXR010000003.1:4961128-5014342 GCA_027575705.1 Erythroxylum echinodendron
AAATCATGCATGCATTCATCATGTCAGACAATTCATGAACACTTAAGCACATCAGAATAGTTCGGGTGGATCCAAAACATACATACTACACATTTCCCCTAAGGGACCTGCATAGCTGTGATCAAACGTACTAACGCAATTCCATTTTATGGTCTTGCGTAGCCGTTAACTTATGGGAGTCCTTGAAGTAGCTCCATGCCACTAGCGGGCAGGCGGGAGAAGTCTTTAGACAAATGCACTGTCATAACTTATTGGACCACCACAAACCCACATAACACATATCTTTCATGCTCTTGAAAACTGATTGCCCGAAATTGCAGCTCTTGAAGTTCTTACTTTACAGATCTGAAACTTTTTTTAAGAAATATGCAACCTTTTTGCAGAAATCAGTCTTGTTTGCAAAACATGTAGAAACTTGGTTTCATAAAGCATTCAACTTTGAAGAAAACATCTTTGTTTGATAACATGTAGCAACAATTAACAGTTTGTGCCATAACAGAAAAGATCAACACGCAGCACATATATGCAGAAATCGTAGTTGTTGAAAACAAACACTTTTGGCTTATCTCTTCATTATAAAACTGTAACCCACGTTAAACTCTTTGCTTGCTTCTGTAATCCGACTTATGGATGCCTTTCCTCTGGGTTTTTTTTGCCTCTCTTGAACCCCTTCTTGATTTCCTTCATAAAGAACCATAACTCCTATTTAACAACAATATCCAGAATCGGCTAAACCATAATGTACATTCTAAAATGACTTACTGTGATTCTTCACCAAGTAATGAGCTTCGTAACTCCACAGAAAGCTCCTATCCCCTTCTTTCTTTTTCCTCTCTTGCATGCACTCGGATGTTCTCTCTTTAATCTTTACCAAAATTTCAACTTATCTCTCAACTCTCTTCTTTCTACTCTCATTGGAAGCCTCTTTTTTTCCTTCTGTTTTTGCCTCATTCACGCTGCTATTATGCTAATAAGACAAGTCCACCATACCTCTCCCAAAAGTCCACTTTACCCTTGGTTCTTAAGCTATATTTCGAAAATGCCCTCGATTTCTTCTTATGCTTCTATTTCATAAGCTATCTTGCTTAAGTTAAATGGAAAAATTTTCAGGGGGCCGACAATTTGTGCATTCTTTCTACACCATTAAAATGATCATTCTATCTTAAAAACATCTCTATATCAACTCGTAAATTGTTATTCATCATATATACAAAACAAGACATCTATATGTTCATTTCTTTACTCACGTTTCAACATATGTTCATCACCAATTTATGATCTTTCAACCTCTAACTGTCATCAAAATATTTCTCTTCAACACAACCCATAAGATCATTAAGATACTTACTTGTTTTAGCTCAAAACTTGTTAAAAAATCACTATGAAACCTTAGCTTCCAAGGTTTACACAATCATAATATATATGTATGAAGAAGATGAAATAGAAGTGGATTTCATCAATATGCAGAAGATAACAAGATGTTAAAGTGGTAGGGTGAAGGATGATAGCACAAGTTCAATGTTGAGAGAGTGAGGGTGAGTGGGTCGTAAATGGAGAGAAGCAAAACGAAGAAGATGAATAAAAGAGCATTTGAAAAAGGTGAAAGAAATGGAAAGATGGTCTTTTAATTTGGTTAATGTTATGGGAGCAGATATGTGGCAAGGCTAGTGACACTTGTCACTTGCCACAAGTTTATTTCTAATGTTCCCACTTGGTTCTTTTAATAACCAGTTCAATTATTTTCCAATTTCTAATCCAATTATCTCCTAATTTTCAATGATACTTGTCATTAAATCTTAATGTCACTTATCAATAATTTCTATTGCCATTCGACATTTAATTCTACTACCATTTCTCAATTGTCTTGCCACTTGACACTTTTCCTAGTCCAAAAATACCCATAATTTCAAATTTTTCCTAATTTTCACAAAAAAATTCTAAATTAATATTTATACTCACCAAATTAATTTTGAGGACAAAATATTTACTATTCAAATCATAATCACCTTAAAATCATTTATACCCTCGAATATATCAAATGAGTGCATAAACAGACATTGTAATGTATACAAAAATCAATTCACTTGTGTGTGTATGCTACTATTATGCATAAACATGCAATGCATTTCATATTTTCTCAATAATATTTCTCATGTACAGTTATCTAAAGTTCTGACCCTTAATATGAGAAAATAGGATACTACATGGTGTGTGTTGAGCAAGTTTTAATATTATAAAATCCTCAATTTTCATAAGTGCATAGGTTGTAATGTAGTATATGAGGTGTCGATCCTATGAGGAATTAGTGAACTAATCAAATCCTAATTTGTCTAAGCCTAAGAATGTAATTAAAATGAAAATGAAAACTTAATAGAAAAGTAAATAATCAAATATAGAGTGATTGAAATAAGAATTCTAAGTTAATGCAAGAAATCAAATTTGAGTACCACCAATTGACAATTGAAATTCAAACAAGGAAGATTAACAAATTATGAGAAAGGAGATTTATCTTATCACTAATGCTAACTTAGTCACTTTTGTGAAAATGTGGTGTTAGTCCTAGACTTTCGAAGGGTGGATTAGTCTTTTCGAGTTGCAATCACTAAGCCCTAAATCATAAACCCTAATTAAATTAAGTTACTGAACATGTAAACTCTTGATTAACAAAACATCCCATATCCTAATTAGTTCGTAAGCATTCTAATAAACAACCGGGTCCTCACATGAGATCCCTCTCTATATAATTACCGATTTGATTATTTGCATGGTCTATTAGATCATTTAACTCTTATTAACTAACCTAATCATTTTGCATTCATTTCATTTTTTTGATTTATTACCGAAGTACGCAATTATAACAAATAATCACAACACCCAGCATCATTAAAAACCAAAGCAACTAAATTAACATTAAATCAAGTATAAATCCCTAAAAGAAGTTAGAACATGCTTAACCCAAGGTTCATCATCATCAATTCCATCTTATATATTAAAAGAATGAAATAAAAGGTGAAAAGTAGAAAAGACAACTTGGATGATTGGAGGGTAAAGCAGTAAATGAAGCTCTACTTTCTTCTTTCTCTTCTTCTCTCTCTTCCTTCTTCTTTTCTCTTAGCTTTTTTCCCAAAATGGCAAATGGAGGCTCTCTCATTTAGTTCATTTCTCCTGTCTTATGTAGCCTTTACTAATTATGGTAAAAATTAGGTTTATGCAGGCCACGATTGTCACCTTCTTAAAGAGTCTCTGTCACGATTATGGCCCCTCTAGGCCATGATCATGGTCTGCTGAAAGAGTCCTTGTCACAATTGTGGCCCGGGCCATGATGCTTCATCCAAATCTTCTTTACTCTTCGATATCTGATCTCAAACATTAACAAACACATCGAAAAGCCTCAAGCATACAAAATTAAAGCTCAATAGCATTTTCTAACCCACATAACACTCAAAACACACATGTCTAACTAACTATCACAATTCTAAACCTAAACTTGCATGAATTAATTAATTAACAACTAAAAACGTACTTTAAAACATCATGCAACCTACTACTATCAGTGCATTGCGCATCAAATGACATCCTTTTGTAAACAAATTTACCAAATGGGTATGTAAAGGTCGTCTTTTCCTAGTCCTTTGGTGTAATAGAAATATAAAGATAATTAGAAAATGCATCTAAAAAGTAATAATATTCATATCTATCTAATATCTCAAGAATTTGATCAATAAAGGGAACGGGAAAATTAGCTTTACTATAGACCATAAAATAAAAAAAATGTTGATTTGATCAGGGCATCCTATATTTAAATATGAGGCTAAAGGTTTTGAACAACCGATTTGGAAAAACAACTCAAAAGATAAAAAAGTATGATTAATTCCTTCAGGTTTGTTCCAATAGTTGTCAAATTTAATTGTCTATAGTCAATGCATACTCACCACCCAGTTTGCATATGGCTAGGAACTAACTCCCCTTCCTTATTGGCCATAACTATGATTCTAGATTTCTTAAGAACCACCTGAAATGGACTTACCCATTTACTATCAGATAGGGCAAATGACCCTAGCATTGAAAAGCTTCATCACTTTTTTTTTCATTACTTCCATCCTCAAAGGATTCAACCTATTTTGAGCTTGCTTGGTAGCCTTGGCATTTCCTCCAACCAAAAGCGATGCATGCATATAGAAGGGCTTATGCCTTGAATATATGCAATCCTCCATCCAATGGCCTTATTATGCTCTCTCAATATTCGAACTAGTTTTTTTTCTTAATCTGAAGTCAACACTACAAAAGTAATGGCTAATAAGGTCTTATTATCTCCTAAATATGCATACTACAAATAGGTAGGCAATGGTCTCAACTCTACATCATGTAACTGCACATCAGAAGGTAACAACCTTTAGTAAGACTCAGTAATTGTATGGAATCCAGTTCATACGCTGTGGGAAGAGTTTCCAAGGACTATAAGGTAGCTACATCTTAATCATCTCTTCTTCCAACTCAACATAAACAGTGGCTTCTGATTCCAAGTGCTCAATTAAGAATGCTTCTAATTGATCCTTGCAAATCAAGTTAAACATTTCCTATACTATCAAGATTAATCACATAAACAAAGAAAACATAATGATCATTGTAAGGATGATTCACGGCATAAAAAATGTTAAAATAAGTTAATTCCCTATCAAATTCTGTCATGAAGGTTCCCTTACGAGCATCTATCTTAGTTTGGGTTATGTTAAGAAATAGTCTCCATATTAAGATAGGTATTGGATTGTATGAGGTTTCTTGATACATATCAACTATGTAGAAATCCGTCGGGAATACCAGCTTATTTACCTACACTAATACATCCTCAACTACATCATTAGGGTAAGTATTAGTATGATTAGCTAATTGTATAATAACACTTGTCTCTTTTAAAGGGCAAAATTTAAGGAAGCATAAATTGAACGAGGCATAACATTGATTAAAGCTCCTACATCTAGCATTACTCTATTAATCAATATACCTAGATCCTGACATTTCAGAGGTATCTTCTTCTTTAAGATTGAGAAACATTTTTACTCATCGTCACTTTCTGGTCACTTGCTTGATTTCATTTGGCAAAGGTGTGTTCACTTTTATCTTTTAGAAAGTCTCCAATATCTCCTTACCTTTTCTCCTTTCTTTTTTGATTTTGCTAACTGCTCAAAAAAGGTGGAGGATTAGTTTTAACTATATTAGGGCTTTCACAGTTTACCTTCGGGCCAGATAAGGGATTTCCTTCATTTCCGAACTCTTGTTTGATCTCTTCTTAATTGGCTATTCTTAGTGGGGTCCTTTTTGGAATCTCTAGCTCTTTTCCACTTCTTAAGGTTATCGTGGTAATGTTTCTTGGATTCACCTCAGGTTGAGATGGCAACTTCCCTTTGCTTTGTGATTTTAAGAAGTTGATGGCTACCGCCATCTAACCTCTATGACTTTCAATGTTATGGATGCTCAATTTTATATCCTATTGAAATTACAGAGTGTTAGTAGCAAGAGACTTAACTAAGTCTTCCAACATGTACTTGAATTGGAAGAAGAGGCTTGTGGACTTTGCTGGAACTGTTATGCTCCTTGTGCCTATTCTAGAAGTGATTCTACTGCCTATTTCTCCCATAACTTAGGTTGGCATAGTATCTCTAACCTAGGTTATATATGTGGGAATACAGGTTGTATGGGTTTGAAAAGTTACCCCTGCATCATTAACGTACTCTATGCTTCCCTCTTGTAAAGTTGGGCACCCATTAGTCAGATAACATGTATTTGAACATATTCTGCACGTCTTTATCTGTGCCTGTCTAGCAATAATTTGTCTAACAAAAGATGTTACCTCATCCAAATGATGTTCAATGGAAGAAATACTTACCTCTTTTATGTGACTAACATTGTCATGAATGCCAAAATGTTAAGCGCTAGTGGCTATTTGCTCAATTAGTGTTTGGGTCTCTGTAGGAGTCTTCTCATTAATGCCTTACTGTTCACTATGTCTACCAAACTCCTTAATATAGATAATAGTCTTTTGTATATATATTAGATAAGGATTTGTTCTAATATGTTATAGTGGGAACAGCTAGAAGATAACTTCTTAAAGCGTTCCAAATACTCATAAAGGGACTCTCCATTATCTTGCTTTATGCCACATATTTCTTTCCATATGATGGTTATCTTTGCTGCTATAAAATATTTCTCCAAAAGCATTCTCTTCATCTCAATCCATATGTTCATGCTCACAGCAGGCAAATCAGATAATCAATGCTTTGTTGCATCTAGTAAGGATGGGAAAGCTTTAATATGATTTACTTGTTTGTCACCCCCTGGGGTTTCATACTCAGATGTACCACATCAAGTTCCTTGAGATACTTGCAGGCATCCTCACCTGCAATTCCATAAAAGTTAGGCAATAAATGGATTAGCCTAAACTTAACGTCACAATCTACATGCTCAGTAAGATTATGAAAAGTAATCTATAATGGTCTTTGAGTTAAGTCTGGTGCTGCCAATTTCATTAATGTTCTCAGATTAGCCATTGTTTCTTCAATTTCAAGCTCTTTTTGTACTTCTAGAGTTGTCCTTGCTTTCTTTTTTCAACCACTGCAGTGTCCTTTCAAACTTCGAATCAAGCTATGGAGGTTCTCTATGAGGAGATCTTATTGCTACCATATACCAAAACTAACAAATGTGAAAAGATTAAGAAAATTACTAAAAATTATTAGAAACAAATATACATACAAAAAATAGTCTAAATAGAAAACTAAAGCACCACATTTCCTAGAAATGGCACCAAAATTCTTGACGCATGTCGAATACACTAGAAAATAAAACTAGCTATATAAAACTAAATTTATAGTAGTGGTGAGTAGGGATCGTATCTATAAGGAAAGTATGTGTAGCTTTGTAATGAAAAGAATCGGTTTTTAGGAATTGAAGAGGGGGATTTGGTGGAAATGAATAAAAAAATGAAGTAAAATTAAATCAATGAAAATAAATTAAATTAAACAATTAAAGATTGATAAAATTAATGAATGCATTAAGAGTCTAGTTTTTGGTTCAGTCTTAACCTACACAAATAAATATACTCCATTGTCTTGTTGTTTTCACATCTCTCTTAGAAACTATTAATCATAAGTTAATAATAAGCTCCGTTAACCCTAGTTTAACTAAAATAAGCTTTTTAACTAAATCTATCTTTAAAACAACCTAGAATAGGCTCTCTAAATTTAATAGGAAAGTCATAATACGAGCTAGAAAAATAGACTAATCTAGGTAATAATGACAAAAGCTCGGGTCATGTAACCTATGTTATTTTATTCCTAATGATTCAATACCATTAGTTTGCCACAATTGAATTAAAAACATAACTATTACGTATTTTATTAAGGATTATGCCAAAGGGATTATATAAAACAATGCAATAAAAGCACTCAAATCATTCTTACACAAATACCCATATCAATATGCAAAGAGTAGAGAGAAGATAAATAATATACGATGAAAAGATGTTAAGATGTGATCTTCGGCTTCAATTCCACCTACGAACTAGAAGGATGAAGACTAATTTTCCACAAATTTCCCAAAAGTGAGTGTTCTATCTCCTTTCATATTCCAAAAATGATTCATCCTTTCTGTGACTGACCCCATATCTCTATTTATATGAAAAAGTAAGTTTTTGTGAAGATATATGGTTTGATACACGTTTGTTATCTCACAAAGCTAGTCTTTTTTCAAACATATCTCTCAAATGTTCGCAAGTATCCCATTATCTCATTTAAATATTGATTTTATTATTATTAATAAATATATATTATCTTCAAGGTTACGGAAACAATCCATATATCTTGTTCTCTATAATGGTATGCCCAGTCGCTAGAGCCTCTCCCTTAGTTTAAATTCTTTGCATCCATACGCATGCACTCTAATATACGACATGCTTAGGGATGGCAATGGATATGGTTTGGTTTGGGTATTACTCTACCCATATCCATGTTCATTTTTTATGAATTAATCCATTATCCATTTAAAATCCATCACTTTTTATGATTTACTATCTATATCCAAATCCATTGGATTGTTCGGGTTTTTCGATATCGATCGGGTTATATAACACTTAAAAATATAACTTCTAAATAGAAAATATAAAGAGTAAATTTTTGCGAACGCTCCAAATAAAAATTACTTTAATGATAATAAGTCAAGATTTTGATTTGTATGTCTTAAAAAACCATAAAATTGGAATACTAAAAATTATAGTGTCTGGTGCAATGACAACATATATTTTTCATAATCAAGAACTAGAACAAAGGCAAAAATATCCAAAGCTTCAAATTGTCTTTGCATTAACTCCACAGAATTGTGAACTTAAAGGTTATTGACGGAATGTCTAAAACAAAGGGGCTACTTTTACCTGGAAAAAGATCAGGAGTAAAATGGGGATTTTAAAGCTATTTCTCCTCAGAAAATATTAATATTTTATTATATTTAACCATAAATATTCAAAAAAATAAAAAAATTGAGTTAATAAAAAATGGGTCAGGTATGGGTATCCATCGGTTCAGATTATCACTAGAACCATATCCAAATCCATATCCACATCCATTTTTTAGCATCCATTTAAATTCCATGTTTTAGCCTCCATGTTCATTTTTTAAGGACGAGTGGTGCAAATATTAATCGGGTTAAAAACCTATTGCTATCCCTAGATGTGCTCCATCTTTTATAGCTGAAACTATATTAAGGATCCTAAATTTTTTATTTGTGACTTTTGCCTTTGGACATATAGTGAAGTGAAGTAAAAGGTGTTGGATACCTGTCTCATTTACAAAATAGGACCAGTAGAGCATAAGGGCTAAATGGTTGCAAGGACTCAATATGGGATTAAATGTTTTACCTATATTTGGAAGGTATACAATTTTGGAGGTGGATAATTAAAATTGTTGAATCGTAGGGCTTTACCTCACTCAATCTTAGCTAGGCTGGTGACATGAGAAATAACTTCAACATTTATTAGGGGCTATTCTGAGTTCTCATGTTTTGTGAAAAGAACACAAGATTTCAAGTGCAAAAAGTCTCCAAAGTCCACCTATCAACCAAGAAAACTTTTTGCATAAGCAATCATCAAATATTGTCTTATTCGGTGAGATCTAGGTAGATCTGCTTACTTGGTTTTTAAGCTTACCAAATACACATAAATACATAAATACATGCTCATGCATATGCACAGTTTGTTATATAGGTTTTCCTTAACCATGTAGATCTAGAGTGTAATATAGTTTAGTTAATTTTGATTATGTATGACTAAATCAATGGGTACTTTGCATTTAGCGCCAAGATATATTACTTACAGATAATAGAGTTTTGGTAGATGATGCCAACATTCAGTTTGACAATTTAGTAGTACTTACAAGTCTTAAGAAATCATCATTGTTGGCTTTTGACTGAAGAAGGAATTAAAAATAGAAATAAAGAAGCTGAAACAAATATAAAAGGAGACATTTTTATTTTTTCTGGGCGCACCTCTTTATTCACTGCATTGCTCATTATATAAAGCTGAAACATAACAATAAAACAAAATAATTTACTAATATTGAATCATATCTCAATTAACTATTAGAAATAAAGAATAAAACAAAAAAATCTCTAAAGGCTTGGCCCATTAACCAATTATTTAACAAAAAATATCTACGACTTGTTTTTAGCACTCCTCCTTACCTTTGGGCCTATTTGGATGGATGTTAATTAATGGAATAGAACGGAATATAATGGAACAGAAGAGAATGATTTATAATGAAATGGAATGTAATATAGTGAAAAGTTCTTTGGGAGGGATGGAAGGGTTCATAATGTAACGTAGTAAAACATTGTTTGGAAGATGGAAGGAATGGAATGTAATGTACAGTAAATGACTGTTATACCCCTAATATTAAAATTGTTGTTACAAGAGGTTTAACGTTATGATTTTAAAACAGAAATCATGTCTAATTAAAAAGTCATGTACAATCATGTCAAATAAATTTTTTATATTTTCTATTTTAAAACAATAAAATTTTAATAAAAGTTTTATTATTTTATTATTAATTATATAAAAATATTATTATTAATTATTTAATAAATTTTATTCTATTATATGTGATTTATTTTTAAAAATTATTTATTTATATTTTTATTTATATAGAAATATATACAAACAATTAAAGAATAATTTTTATATAATTTCTATTTTCATTAATAAAAATTTTATTAAAATTTTATTTTATTATTAATTATATAAAATTTTTATTAATAATATAAAAATATTATTATTAGGGTAAGGAGAAATATTATAAAAATATCATTAATTATATACAAGGGGGTTCGGTTTAGAAAAAATAATTGGTATTAAGAAAAATTATTGAGGGTATATTAGGTAGTATGTATTTATTAATTTACATTCCATCCTAAACTCCCCAAGTCAGAGGTTTCTTATTTTTACTGTTTAGGCCAGAATGAAACGTAACATAAAAACCTCCGCTTCCATCCCATTCTGTTCCATTCCATTATGAAACCTTCAACCAAATAATGGAAGTGTGTTATGTTTCATTCCTTCCCATTACTAAACCTCCAACCATAGACTTTTTGGTAATTGCAAAGGCTTAATTTGTTTCTTAAGACTTCAAATCTAACTTTTGAAAGAACCTTAGTTAAATCATCTGTAATCTAATTCTCTCTCTTGCAATAAACCAACTTTATTTCACTAGCTTTCTGTTTTTCTCTCAAGTGACACAACTTAATCTTGAAATGTTTTCTCCTGTCATGACATACATGATCATCAAAATTGCAATTGTAGCTTGATTATCTTTATTAATCTCTTTCAGCTTGGTTTTCTTCATGTGTAAATTTACAAGTATTTTTCTAATCAAATTGCTTGGTTTATAGTAACATTAGCTATAATATACTCTACTTATACTATATTTTGTGTAATCATATCCTACTTCTTTGAAATCCATGAAAAATTCCTGAACTAAAAGTGAAACAAAATCCCGTTGAGCTTTTGATGTCATTAATAAAACTTATCCAGTCATCGTTAGAGTAACCATGAAATTGAAAAAATTGACAGTGAAAGTGTTAGTTGCTACAATCTGTGGTGTCTTTGATATATCTTAAAATATGCTTAGCAACTTGAAAATGAACTTCACTAGCATAATGTATAAAACGTGAAAGGAAGCTTGTTGTAAACATTATGTCTGATCTTGTAGCTATGAGATACATCAAACAACCAATAAGACTCCTACATTGGATTTCATCAACTTTTCTAGCTTCATCCTTTAGGATAAAATTTTCCTTTTGATTCATTAACGTGTTAATGCTTTTGTAATCTTCCACCTAAAATTTCTTGAGTATTTCCTTAGCATACTTCATTTGACATATAAAGATTGCATCATGACCTTGCTTCACCCCCATGCCCATAAAGTATGACATCAAGCCAAAAGCCAATGTCTATCATCTTAAATTCTTCAAACATTTTATCTTTAAATTCTTCCACTAGCATTTCATTAATCCCTCTTACAAGACGATGATCAAAATAAATAGATATTATAATTAAGTTAGTATCTATTTTCTTCACATATAAAGTAAATTCACTTAGATCTTTAACAAACCTAAAGATCTAAAGATATTCATCAATTTTGCTTTACTAGGCTCAAGTAGCCTATTTAAGACCATATAAAGCCTTCTTAAACATATAGGCCTTTTCCTCCTGTCCCTTGATTTGGAATCCTTCTGGCTGCTCTACATAGATCTCTTTTTGAAGATAACTATTTAAAAAAACAAAGTTTACATTCACTTGGTAAATCTTCCATCCTTTTTGTACAATCAAAGTAATATCCTTATTTATCCAAGTATGCCACTGGAGAGAAAGTCTTTAAAAAATGCACTCCAAACACTTGACTATACCCCTTCACAAATAATCTAGCCTTGTGTTTATTTACAAAACCATCTACATTAAGTTTGGTTCTATAAACCCATTTAACTCCAATAACTTTTCTATTTTGAGTTTTTTTCTAATATCTCCCATATACCTTCTTCTCAATCATCTTAAGTTCTTCTTTCATTGCTTCAATCCACCTGCGATCCTTTTTCCCTTTTTTGAGTTCGACAGGATCAAAAATAACATTGCTCCTTTCGTAAAATTTAGACAATGATCTTGTGCCTCCAATTGGATTACCATATGTGTTGTCATTGAGGAATTATGGAATTTGAGGCAATTGCTCTTTTATCGACTTGTGCCAACTTTATTATTTGTCCTCTATGAATTTAACATCTCTACTTATAAGAATTTATTTATTTTGTGGCTGGAAAATTCTATAAGCCTTGGAAGAGTTTTTATATCCAATAAAAATTCCTAGTTCTGCCTTCTTATCAAGTTTATCTCTTTTCACCTGTAGTGCATAAGAAAAACAAAGATAATCAAAGGTTTTAAAGTTTTGTAAATCTGGTTTATAAGCAAGCCACACTTCAAATGGAGTTTGCTTTTGTATAAGTCTAATTGACAACCTATTTAGTAAGAAAATTGTAGTGTTTACTTCTTAAGAGGGTGACATCTTAAGTGTAGCAAGCCACTCCCATCCGACAGGTGCCTATATGTCCATTAAACATTTGAGCACATACTCGGTTGAAGCAGTGCACTAGAGCAATCACATCACTTATCATGGCTTCATATTTAAAACACAAATACTCAATATCTAAAACTCAATTCCTTATTTTAATTTTATAAAACATAATGTACATTATAACATTACATACATCATTGATATATATATACAGCGTCAAAAACTTATCAGAGTCTACAACTTTATTTACAAAATATGCTACATAAATGAGGAACTATACAAAAACTCTATCTATCACTTTAGTCTCAGTTAATTGACATTTGAGCCATTTGTTCTATCCAAAAATGCAAAAACTATTCTTCTTCTAGTGCATCTTAGCAACTAAGTCTCCTCTCTAGTACCTGAAAAGCCACGTTACAATTTTGATGAGCTTTGTAAACTTAGTGAACTAACCCTCATTGATGGCTCACTCATATTACATAACACAATAATTCATATTCCCAATTCACAAACAGTTCATGATATCACATAATAAATTTCACTTCACTAATCACCATGTTGAATCAAATACAATTACGTTAACTTAGTTTGCATTTCACATTTAGAATAGTTTAAACAATTTATTTCGATCATTTAAAACATACATATCAAATGCATATGCAATGCATAGGTGACTCGCATTCAATTTTTACGTTGTTATGACCGAGTGCCTTTTTAACTTTCCTATATCCATTGTAGATACCGGGCTCATTAATAACTGTCCTGTATCCGTTGGGGATACTAGGCTCATTATACATAGTGAGCCAAAGGCTCTTACCACATTCTGAGTTTAAGCTCCTTTTCACCAATGCATAAGTGCCTTTATCTTATCATGCATATCATGTAATGAAGGCATCAAATCTCATATATTCAATTAGTTACTTATATTCACTTTACACATTCACGTTCACATTTTCATCGGACCTAAGTTCGACATTCAACAAATATGTTGAGTACACTTATTTCTCTTAAATTCATATACAATGAGCACTTCCAATGTGATTTTCATGTATCAATTGCCTCAGACAATCAATGTCCAGGATTAACACATTCACATCAATAATAATTCAATAATTAACATTTAAGCGAAGATAGATGAACTTAGTGAGAACATCTAGGTTACTCACAATATGCTCCAAATAGTTATTGCCTCGATGTCCCGGCAATGTCTAGATGTTGTCGCTCTACTTGCCCTTCTATATCATGCAACACATACATATTTACACATTACTAATTTGCACAATCACATTAATACTCAGTCATACACATATTTATATATGTTATGTATAATGCATGCTCAATGACAATCCTGAGTATGCATAACCTTAATCATATGTCTCAATCATTCAAACATTTTAGTTTGTATATGTCTAGCTTACTCTTATTTCTATACCTCAAGTATATTTGATTATTCTAAAATTCCTCAATCAATCATTCAACAAGGTTGTTTTAGAATTATAAGATCACATAATATCCAAATTTTCATTTATCTTTACTCAACACACATCATTCATTTTTTTAAATCATATTAGCCTTCATAGGGTCACTTTCTTTCTTATAACATCTTCAAAATTCCAGATTTGAATACTTGATGTATAATAATTCATTTTTAAGTTATGACCTCAATTATCACCCTAAACATATCACATACTTAATCACTTAATCCATCGTCAAACTAGGTTCATTTTAAGCTTCATTTTAGCCTCAATGCATCACAAGAACGTACCTAACCATTTATTGTTTCAAAATACACATAAAAGAAGTATAAAATCATATAACAACCATTCCCACGATCATGGATGACTTCCCACGATCGTGGGTTTCATTAACAAAAAGTTTCAGCCCTTTCTTACATTCCCATGATCGTGGGTTGATTACATATGAAAATCCCAACAAAACTTCTTCCTATTTTCCAGCTTTTCCAACTCCTACAAGTTACATTTAACATATCTTATGCTTAGTCTATCATTTCTAGCTTAGTTCATCATCATTTCCTCTTCATTCTCACCTCCATTTCATCTCAATATCATTCATAAACAATTTATAATCTATGGTTGATCATGAATACAAAAATAGAACATCCATATATATATATTCGTTATCAATGTTTCAACACATATTCAACTCCATTATCACCTTCATTTCATTTCTAAACTATCAACTTAATTTCTTCTCATTTGAAAATAGATCACTAATCCTTTTTTTTAGTTTTAAACTCATTTTAGTTTACCTTAATAACAACTACCAAAAATTTACGTGATTATACATCAAAAATAGAATATGAGTATATAATTTCTTTATAATATTTTTACGTTCTTTCAACTCCATTTTAGGAACCATTCTATCTCAAAAACATCTCTATAACAACTTATGAATTATTAACCATCATATATGTAAAACAAGACATGAATATACCCATGTTTCTCATTCACGTTTCAGCATATACTCTTCTCCATCTTGTTACGAAAATGGAAGTGGCAAACGATGGACGAGAGCAAGATTCAATGTTGTGAGGGTGAGAAGAGAGTGTCATATATGAAGAAAAATGAAGAAGATGAAAACGAGAGCATATGGTAAAGATGAAAGACAAGAAAATGAAGATGGTTTTACAAGAGAGTGTCGTATGATAACTGGTAAATAGTAATAACACTATTTTAAGGACAAATAACATTGACAATTGGGAGACAATTGGATTAGAAACTAGGGACAAATTGACTAGAGATTAAAGATGTCATGATGTTTACCTCTTAATTAATAATGCTAACCATAATAATATCCTCAAATATTGTATCCCCTATCCTTTAATCTCTAGTCCATTTGTCTCCAATTTCCAATCCAATGTCTCCCAATTCTCAATGTCATTTTTCCTTAAATCCTAATACCACATATCAATTATTTCTGATGATAATTTCAGAAATACCCAAAGTTTTCCTAGTCTAAAATACCCAAAGTTTCAGAAATTTTCACTAAAAATTCTAAATTAGTACTTATACTCACCAAATCAATTTTCAAGACATATAATCCACAATTCACATAAGAATCATTTTAAAAAATCAATTATACATGAATAATGTTGAATGTGTGCATGAATAGTCATTGTAATATGTGAAAAATTCAAATTCATGTGTGTGTATGCTTATGTTATGTATGAACATGAAATGCATTTCCTAATTTCTAATTGTTATTTCTCATGTACAATATTCTAGGGTTCTAACCCTTTTGAAAAAGAAAACAGGATACTATATTAAGACCCTCATAGCCTTTATATAGAATAAATTACATAAGAAAAACATCTTAGGCATAAGGAAGAAATAATACAAGTTTAGATTTTATTACTATAGATATGACTTTCCTAACACTCTCCCTCAAGTTAGAGCATACATATTATAAGCTCCAAGTTTTCCATATATAGATTTCAACTTAGACCCCTTGATGTGCTGGTGAATAAATCAACAAGTTAATCTTTTCAATTGATATATGGTGTCTCAATCAATCCTTCTTAAAGCTTTTCATAAGCAATGTGACAATCCATCTCAATATATTTGGCTGTATTATGAAAGAATAGATTGAGGTAATATGAATGGATACTTAATTATCACACATTAATTTAATTAGAGAGGAGAGCTCGAAACCAAGTTCCTTAAGAAGATGCCTTAACCGAATCAACTCACATGTAGTATATATCGTGGCCCTGTATTTGGACTCAACAATAAAATATGCAATAATTGACTACTTTTTTCTTTTCCATGGCACCATGTTTCCTCCTATAAATACATAGTAGCATGAACTAGACTTTTGGTCAAGATTTTGCCTAATCTGCATCAATATATCCTTGAATTTGACTGTGTTCATAGTTATAGTATAGAAGACCTTTCCTTGGATAACCTTTCTAGTATCTTAAAATCCTAATAACTATATCCCAATGGCTAGTTCATGGAGTCTCCATACATTGAATCACTATATTTATGGTAAAATATATATCTAGATGAGTAACAACAAATAATTTAGCTTACCTGGATCTTACAAATGATCTCTTTTATCAGCATTAAGTTTGACATTTAGCTCCATGGGACTATCAACTAGCTTAGTTCCATACATACCTATTTCCTCTAGAAGATCAAGGATGTACTTTCCTTTAGATAGGCAAATTCCTATCTTTGACCTTGCTCTCTTGATACCCATAAAATATTTTAGTTAACCAAGGTTCTTTGTTTGAAATTTTGTTTGTAGGAATGACTTTAAAGACTGGATTCCTACTTTATCATCAATATAAAAAGACCAAAAGGATTCTACTAGCTTTGGAGTGACCATAATACATTAAGTGATCAAAACCACATCAATGCTGACCAAACTGTATAACCATTGTACTGAAGCACTAAAATGAAGCTCTTGGTGATTACTTCAAATCATATAGAGACTTGTTAAGGCATCACATCAAAGTAAGCTCCCCTTAAATAATGAACCTTGATGGTTGCTCTATAAAAAAAATCTTCTTAAGATCCCTATGAAAGAAAGCATTTTTTACATTGAGTTGATGAAAACGCTAATTATATGTCTCTGCAAATGAAATGAAAACACAAACATATGTCAGTTTGGCTAAATTGCCACTATAATCTATACCATAGACCTGTGTATGACCCTCAGCTACCATTCAGGTTTTTAAATGATTAACTATGCAATCAAGATTAACTTTAACATTAAACATCCATTGACAACCCACTATTATCTAACCATATGAAGGATTAACTAAGTCCCATTTACTATTAACCTATAAAGCCAATATATCTTATGCCATAGTATGTCTTCATCTAGGATGATCTAAAGCTTTTGAAACATACATAGGTATAGGTATAGAAGATAAATTGGACCTAGGTATTGGTATAAAAGATTATAGAGGTCATCAATTGATCAGTCAAGATCATTATACGGTGGAGTTAAAGACGGGGAAGAAAATGGTGATAAGCATGAATGTTGTTAGTATACTTTGTAAGGAGTACGTGAACTATAAATCTAAAAATCAAAATAAGATAGGCATTTTAAAGGAGTAAGATTAGTGTCAAGAGCCAAAGTAACATAATTGGAAGCTGCTTGGGAAGGAACAAAAGGATTAGTAGACACTCATCAGTATCAATAGGGACATACTAAGCATTAGAAAAGTGCAGTAGTATTTAAATAATTTAACATCAACAAACATAAAAAATAGATTTAATGAAGGTCTAAAACATGTGTACCCTTTTTGCAAATGAAAGTACCTGAGAAAAACACTTTATAGATTTTTAATATAATTTATCTATATGAGATTGAAGCTAATGAACAAAATAAACAGAATTGAATACCAAGGACTAATAAAAAAAGGATTTTGATATGGAAAGGGTAGAGAATGGAGTTTTATCAAGTAACAGAAAAGATGACATTATATTGATAAGAAAACATATAATGAGTACAACATCTCTCAAGAAATTTTTGGATGTATTAATTTAGAATAACAAGGTACGAGTTTTTTCAATAATATGATGGATTTTTCTTTCAACTACCTCATTTTTTTAGGGGTCTATAGATAGAAAAATTTATGATAAATACCTTGCTGTTTCAAGTATCTAGAGGATGAACTAGTGAAATATTTTCTAGAATTATCATTATAAAGAATATTGATTTAAGTTTTAAACTAATTTTGAATTTCATCATAGAAAGATGAAAAAATAGAAAATAGCTTTAAACTATCTTTCATTAGATATAACCAACTTATTTGAGACAAATCATCAAAAAATGATAAAACACTAAAGTTCTAACTTGGACTTGACACTACTTAGACCCCAAATATCTATATTGATTAACATAAAGGGTTTCTCAACTCTTTTATTAACTCAAGAAAAAAAAGTACGATGATATTTTCCAAACTGATATGATTCACAATTTAAGTTAGAAATAGTATCTAACCCTGATACTACTTTCTTGATATTTTTCAATGACGAATGACCTAATCAATTATGAATATCAATAAGAGAGACTAACAATGAATGTGCGACAGATGACTACAAATTTTCAAAGTAGTACATTCCATTTGATTCATGACCTTTTCCAATCGTCATCTTAGTCTTTATATCCTAGATATTGACATTATTAGGGTAGAAAACATACAAAAAATTTTATTTGCTTAGTCAATTTGCTTACAGATGTAATATTGAAAGAAAAGTTTGGTATAAATGTTTTATAAGGTAAAACTGAAAGAGGACAAATATATAACACCTTTAGTTATGAGGTTAAAGAGAACTAATAATAGGATTTTGTCTTTAAATTCTGATGAGATGTGTTGTTTTCAATGTGGTGTGTATTTATACATCCTAATTAGGGTTATAAGAACAACTTAAGTGTCAATTTTGGGAATAAATAGATGAGGTAATTTAACAGATTCTCCCTAATGAGAAAGTTGTAATAGGAAGAGACTTCAATGGACATATTGGGGCCACTATGGATGGATATTCATGGGATAATAGGGGGTTTCGGGTAAGGAGATAAGAATGATAGTGGGATTGTTTTATTAAACTTCACGGTAATGCTTGAGTTGATGGTAACCAATTCATTTTTTAAGAAAAATGAGGAGTTCCGAATGACTTTTAAAAGGAGAACTGCGAAGACTCAAATTGAATAATTCCTTGTAAGGTAGCGTGATCAACCTTGTTTCAAGGATTGCAAAGTGATGCCTAAAACTTGTTAATTAACATAAATTTTTGGATTTAGATCTTATAATTAAGGGATGGAGAAAGAAAAAAGTCCTCAGAAGTTTACTGGAGTTAGATGGTAGATTTTGAAAGCGTTTGCAACAACTTAAGGATAGAGTAATATGTGAAGAAGAAACACTTTTAAGGAATGCAACTAAGGAGATCTTAGGTGTTTGTAAAGGGCCTAGGGTAGTAAGATGGAGTCTTGGTGATCGAATGAAGATGTACAAGAAAATGTTAAGATTAAAAGGCTTCCTATAAAGCTCTATTGGATAGCATCACAGAGGTAAAAAAAGGTAGTTAATAAAGAAAGTTACAAATTGGAAAAGAAAGAGACAAAAAGGATGGTCTCGGAAGCCAAAAGTGAGCTTATGAGAAATTATACTAAAGATTGGAAACTAAAGATGGAGAAAAAGATATATTTGAGTTGGTAAGAGCTAGGAACAAAAAGAGAGAGACTTAGATCAAGTTTATCGTATAAAAGATGAAACAGGACAAATACTTATAGTTAAAAATGATATTAAGAGAAGGTGTGGTGTAGGAAAAATAAAAGAATTATTAACTAATAGCTAAAACACATAAAAGTATAAATATGACTAATATTGGACTAGTACTTTAAGGTTTAATATGTTGGATGTTAGCAGTTTATTTATTGGAATTCTATGGTGAACACAAATAATGGAAGGTAGGAAACTAGGAATCAATCCTAGGGTTTAATAATCACATTTTGAAGAAAGCATTACACTTTTTAATTGAAAACTAAAGTTTGCATAAAAATTTCAGATCACTTATTATGAAAGAGCTTAATATATACATATTTGTAAAGAAGTTTTAAGAACCCTTATTCTAGTAGGAAAGGTTCCTAACAAATTTAAATCCTATTATAATAAAAATTCTATAAATTCTAAACAGTTAAGGAATCCTAACACAATCTAAATTTTAGCCCTTATCTTTGATATCAACTCAATTCTCAATCCTCATCACACCAAATTAAATCTTATGGATTACTAATCTTTCCTCTTTTATATCTTTTTATAGACTTTAAATTATTTTGCATCAATTCTCCTAACTTGTCATAAATCATCCTTCGCATAGAACATGATAAATAAAAATCATATAAGCGTGGATTCAAGTTTTGAAATTCAAAATTTAAAATCTAAGTATTGTTACAAATTTTTCTTCCTTTCCACTTGACAAGAAATTGTCGATATCCTTCATCTCTTATGGATAAAATTTGTTTATTAAGAACATTCTCTATCTCCTCTTTAAGATAGGGAATGGTTCAAATTCTTACAGCTGCAGTAGGGGATTGCTTATCACCTAGTCTATAATAAAAAGTTAAGTCTGTAACATTAAAGATAGGACTTATTCCCATATCACATGTTTGTTCCAAAACATAAGCATTATCATTTACCTTGTTGATGATCATATAAGGTATAACACTCTGTGAATGAAGTTTCTTAGATTTTCCTTTTAAAAAATGTTTTGGACGAATCCCAACCATTACCATGTCCCCTTTATTAAATTCTACTAATTGATGATGTTGATCAATATGTTCTTTATAAGACAAGTTACTAGTAATTATCTTTCATCGTATCTGGTTAAAGTGTCCTTTCTGTGTTATATAAAACGTTTAGCTTCAACATTAAATCGTGTTGTTTGTGGTAAACGAACCAAAAAAATAAGCTTCCGTAGTTGACTCTCGAAACTATCTAAAAAAAGGCTCTTACTAGTATACTTATTTATAGAACTGTTATATGCAAATTCTGTCATAGGGAGATTTAGGTCCCAATTTTTCATATATCTTCAACCAAACATCTTAACAAATCCTCCCTACTTTTATTCACCATCTCTGTTTATCCATCGTTTTAAGGATGGAAAGAACATAAAAATTGAAGCTTAGGGGTTGTTTGGTTCCTCTTCTATGTTTTGTTATAGTTTTTAATTTTAGAGTTCTAGTTTCTAGTTTTAGTTATGATTTTCTTTAAAATAAAAACAAAAACCTATTTTGTTGTTAATTATATTTGTATTTTTATTACTGATGATAATTACATATTAGATAGAACTTAAATATAAAATATTTAATTAGTTAAATTTATTTTAATCTCTTATATAATATATATTAATAAATTATTTTATTTTATTAAAAAATTTAGAATTAAAATTTATTTATAAATTAATATTTATTTTAATTATATTTAAACTATTCAATTTAATTTTTATTTAAAATATATTTTTTGAATTTATTTTAAATTTAATTATATTTAATAATAATTATTAAATTAAATTTATTTAGTTTAATTATAAAAATTAAATAAAAGCATTTAACAAAATAAATTTATTCGTAATTTTAATTTAAATATATTACTAAATTTAATTATTAAGAATTCTTGTCAATAATTGATATTTTAAATAATTAAACAATATAATTTTAGTTGATAGTAGATTAGATTATTTAAGATAACAAAACCATTTTTTATGGTTTTCATAAATTTTAAAAACTAGAAGAAATATAAACCAAAGATAAAAACTAAAAGCTCATATAAATAGGGCTTTTATTTACTAAATTTGAAGACAAAAATAGAAAAAATAAATGAAAACAAATAGGTCTTTAGTGTTAAATATTTTCGATATAGATCTCTAAAATTAACTAACACCTGCAATTTTAGATGGAAACGTTAGGACCACGTGTAACAAACTAGTATATGTTTATACAAATTATACTAGGACTAAGTACATTTGATACAATTATTATGTATAAAAATTAATGTAACACATTTTATGGTCTGGTATCAATATGGAAACTCATAAATTTATGTAGAGAATGAAATTTCTTAAACATATTCTTAAGCAACTACACAAGGAAAATGTCGGCAATTAACATCATCTTATACCTATTGCTAAGAGGGCTCTAAGTTCAGCTCATGATGAATAGTACAAGAATCCAGATTGTAGTGTAGTCAGGGAAAAATAAAAACATGCAATGTATGATCTATCATATGCTCTATCCTACGATCACTTCTTGATGGAGTAAAGATCCAAAATAGAATGGCTTAAAGGTTATGACAAGGGTTCCTCCATCTTTCATATATTAGTTGCAACATCCCAACATATACCTTAGAAGTATTATAACCTAGGGCAGAAGTGAGCATAACAAATGAATTAAGTGCATCTAAGTATAGTAGGAGACATAATGATACTTAATGTAAAATATTTAGGTAAATGGGTAATTTGTTCATTTTGACTTAAACATACCTCTGTGATTTGACCATAACTTGATCTTTAGACCTCCAAATTGGATAATTTAAATTGTAAATTAAGATATACACATAGATCTAAAACTTTCATAAAGGAACATAAATTTTATTGTGCCTCTAACATGTTTGAATGCTAGCTCAAAGTTGAGTTGTGGTTGTTGTCCCTATTTTCGAACAACGTATACTATTTTGGATATAACTCCCAAAATTTATTACATTAGAAAACTAAGACAATAGGGAATGAAATTGATTGATAAGATTGTAGGCCAATATGGGAAGTAAATGAAGAAGAAGGACCAATATGCAATTTTTCTAAAGTTAATACATGGACCAATTAGATTAAGGCATGTGTGACCAATAATAATAAAGCATGTGTGTCCAATAGGAATAAAGCATATGTGTGAATCTTGAAAGTTCTGGAATGGACATATGGAGAAAGGAGATGCACGAAATTTTTGGGGTTCTAAGTTCATATTTTTCTCCTCTCCATTTCATCTTCTTCATCCCATCATTTTTTATGTAAGAAATCGAGCCAATCTTAGGTGGACATCAAAGTAAAAGTTAGGGATTTTCTCTTCAACTTTATCTCTTCTTACTTTGCTTATGAAGGGCTGAAATTATAAGGATGGAAGTGGGATTAAGAGGTATATTTTTGGTGTTTCTAACTAGTGAGTCAAGCAAAGCCAAAGAGGAAGGGAAGGAAAGGCAATAAAAGACCTACTTTGTCGATTTTGAGTTTTGGGACTTCAATTAGTTAATTTATGTATTTGTGTACGTTTGAATGTGTAAAAAGATTCATTTCAATGTGGAATGGTTGTTGGAATGATACATTGGTGTTATTTTAGTGTTATCTTTCATATAATTGGATGTATATGACAAGATAGCATTGTGTAATGGAATTTTGTCTAGGTTTTCTTGAACCGGTCACATTGTTTGAGTAATAATTTAGCGTAAAGACCTTGAAAGTATGTGATTTAGTTGCATATGAAACTTAATAAATTTTATCTAAACATCTCTTAAAGGGACTCTAACTTAGTTCAGGCTTTATGACCTTGTAAATTGAGATCGAAAATGGTAACCTAATGCTGCCCCTATTTTGGAGCAACTTATGATATTTCGTCTATATATCATGATTTATAAGTCCAAATATTCTGATTGTTAGTTCTATAGAAGCTAGATACAAAAAGGGACAAATGTCTAGAATACCTTGAAACCCATTTCTGACGTTTTCTATATGAATATTAAGGAATAAGTAGTGATATGAATAGAGAAAGTGTCTATCAAGAATGTGACGTTGTTTTTTTTTATGAATTCTACGACATCTTATCCGAACCGTTATGAATGTGTATGAAAATTTTCAAACAGATAGAAATAAATGAAATAGGACTTACCATATGTGAATTGGAAGACTGAACATTGGAATATAAGGTTGAGCATAATGCATTCCAAAGAAAATTTATATATACATAAATGATTTGTATGGGTATTCATTTCTCATATGTGTATAGTATGATTAAACAAGTTTGATTTTGATACCCTTCTAATGGTTGTAATCCATGAATTTCATGTATGAATGCAAATATAGATTTTATGACTTGAAATGTATATGATATGATCCGTTAATATATGAATTGTGAATTTTGCAAATGGTTAAAGGAAATGTTATAGTGCCTACTCTATTGTCTTAGCTGTGGATAGATAGGCATACCTATAGGGTTATAGTGTAGCTACTATAGTTTGACACCATTTATGTCCACAATTTGATACCTTTGGGTATCCACAGTTTGATACCTTTGGGTATCTACAGTTTGATATCTTCGAGTATCCATAGCACCTATTATCCACACCCACAAAAAATGTGCAGGCCTAGCACATAAAGTAAAGTAAAGAGATATAGATAAGAAATACAGTACAACAACATAAATAATCGATATATGAATGAGAACTTGCGTTTGTATTGATAATTTGTATCATTGAGTGTAGACTATCAATGTTTGAGTTTTGAAGGTAAATTTATGGTATATGAAAAAATATTGAAGCATGTTTGCATTATTTATTTGATTAAGTATGCCATCATTATTTATATTTGTGTGATGTTCATGAATTTATGTGCTTAGTGGATGACTAATGTGAGTGGTCATCCAAACTAAGTGTTTCCCTATTAAGCTTTCAAGCTTAACACGAGTGTTAATCTGTGTAGGTCTAAGTCATAAGAGTAAGGTACAGGGAACATCCGCAGGGATCAAAGTCAACAGATAAAAGAAAAAATACGTTTGGGAGGCATTTTTAGTTAAACATGATTGTACATGTAATCGTTAAAGGAAATTGTATGTTTTCTTTTGGATTACCATGTAAATGGAAAAATGTTTTACTACTATTAAATGATAATGTTAAGCATTAGGGAGTTTTGTAATGTGTATATGTATAACATTGAACCGAAATGCATGTATAGGAACTTGGTTAACTTATGTGTGGATGGTTGTAGGTTTCGTATAGGGGGTGTTACATTTTGTGGTATCAAATCGTGGTTTAGGCAGTTCTGACCAATAAGAGTCTAGTAACGTGTAGATGGTTGTAGGTTCTGTATAGGGGGTGTTACATTAGTGATATCTAAAAAGTGCTCTAATTAAATATTCAACTTGATGATTAATAACAAAACTATATCTAGGCAAAAACTAGTGATTGAAGATGCTTATGATTACTTTTATAGTTACATGAATGCTCCTACCTATACTTAGTCTTTAGGTGATTTGATGAAGAATATTGTGGAAGATTTCATCTCTCTATGAGAGGTAGAAACTCTTTCTAAACCTATAACTAAACATGAGATTGATCAGGTGGTTAAATTTATAAATCTCCATAAAGCACTAAGACTTGTTGGTTTTATCTTTTCTTTACAAAAACTGGCCTACATAAGGCTATTCTTGAATTCTTTGAGAAGATAAAACTACACAAAGAGAACAAAAACATTTTAGGGATTTCATCACTCTTATTCCTAAGGTGGAGAATAAAATCAGTTTTGGGATTTTAGGCCCATTTCTTGTTATAACTCCATTTATAAAATTATATTTATAATCTTAATAACTAGGCTTTAGGAAGTTCTGATTAATCATTTTGATAGTGCACAAGGGGCTTACATACCTAGTAGAGAGATGGGAGACAATATTCAACTTATACAAGAGTTTATAAAGGGATATTCTAGCAATAAGGGTGGAAAGAATTATACCCTAAAAGTGGATTTAAAGAAGGCATATGACAATGTATATTGGACATTCCTTTATGACATTACAAAAGCTTTGGATTTTCTAGAATGCTTTATAGATTCAAAAAAAATCATCAGTAGAGATCCCCTAAGGACTTTTAACATCTATAAAGGAATTAAACATAGAGATCAAACCTTACCTAATATCTTTGCTCTTATCATGTAGGTTTTCAACAAGCTTTTGAAAAAACTATTCAGAGAACCAAGCGTTTTAACTGTCACTCCAAGTGTAGAAGAATGGGCTTACTATCCTTATCTTTGTTGATGATCTAATCATATTAGCTAAAGTGGATAGAATTTGATTAACAGTAGTGCTGTCAGCCATTAAAATGTTTACCAAGTTGACTGAGTTGTATTTAAATATTGACAACTGTTCTTTTTACATTTCCAAGAGTGCTTTTGATTAGGAGCATATGGCAAAGAGCATTACTAGATTTAAGGGAATGCTTTTACCTTTCACTTACCTTAGAATCAAAATTGCTGTCACTAGATTAAGTTATGGAAGATTCAAACCATTTTTAATTTAATCAACATACATTGGGCTACACATCTAGCTATTCCTAAAGTTATGAATAAAATAATTGATAAATGCTCAAAATTTTATATGGTTTAAATTAGATGATGGTGAATATAAAGCTACCATCAAATAGTCTGAGGTGTACAATTCAAAAAGGCATAGAGTTCTAAACATATTTCCCTTAGAACTATTGAGCACACGTACACCTATTAAGAGAATATAGAGATTGATTGATGATAAAAAATCCCTATGTTGCAAATGAGTATATGAATATGACATCAAAGGTAATAACATATGATAAGTTAATCTTTTGATAAGAATCACTTCGGTTGCTTTAAAGGATATTCTCAACTTTAGAAACACAATCAGACCTCACAATAGCAAGAGAGTTAGGAATGGGCTTAAAACCTTATTTTGGTATGATAATTGGATTATAGAAGGACCTCAGAGAGTTACAAGCTTTAAAAGAAAAAATTCTTGATAAACATAATATTGTAAATGCTCTACTCCACAAGAATGAGAACCTATCAAGATTGTCTGATAGGAATATGCAAAATGAACTTAACAGGTTGGTGTTAAATGAGAATATTCAAGACAAGAATTGGTGGTGCCCTTCTATCAATGGAACTTTTACCAGTACAGCATGTAAGAAGCTTTTTCAGTAGAACATCAACTGTATTCCATGGTATAAGCTTGTTTGGTGCAAGTTTAATCTCCCTAGAGTTGCTACTATTATATAGAGAGCCATCAAAGATAAATTATCCACTATGAAAGGATTGGATAATTTTAATTGCTTAACAAACTAGTTTACTCTTTTTAAGTGCCAAATGGAAAGTGCCTCTCATTTATTTTTCAAATGTAAAAAAGAATGGAAACTAACACTTCACAAATGTTCCATCATCAATCCTCCATATGAATAGAAACAAATTGTCACGTAAAGTCTGAATTTGTAGCCTATTAAAAAAGACATCAAATAGTACTTTTACATTGCTCTATCCTATCCACTGTTGTACATATGGTATGAAAGAAATAGGTGAATTTTCAGCAATGAGGAAAGAAGCCTTGAGGAATTCACAAGGAGTTGTTTAATTCCACTAGACTTCATATCAATATATTTTATGGCAAGCTCTCCTTATATCCAAATTGTATTGATATATAGGGGTACTTGGCAATTTGTTTGTAATAATTATTGGATGTTAATTAGCATAGTGTTTTATCTTTGACTCTGGAACTCTCACTCCTTAACAAGTTTGTAATTCAACTTGATTTGTAGTGTTTTATCTTTAATTCTGGAACTCTCACTCCTTAACAAGTTTGTAATTCGACTTGATTTTACTTTATTTGCTTAATTCAATTTCATTTTTTAAAAAGTAACACCTTTAGTGAAACATAAGAATATTATGTCTAAGTACAAATAATACCAAGCATAATGTATAGTATACTATGAATATATACATTCCATACCATACTTATTTTGTAAAGATATCGTCATTCACTATAGATAAGTAACAATTGAACATTAAAATTGGAATACAAATTATTAAATGCAAAGAATGCCATGCCTCAATATAAAATATACCAAAAATCAGCACTTTCAATATTATTATTGTCTTCATAGATTGCCATAACATTTTTAAAATAAAAACTTGACTTGAAAATTGGAATCGTTGAGTAAAAATATTACAAAACATGAATTCACACAATACAATAGCTATATAAATTTCATACCATATGTACTTATCAAAAATTCATTATTCATTATAGATAAGTAACACTTATACTTTAAAATGGGAATACAATGATTGAGTGCAAAGGAACCATGTCATAATACAAACTATATCAAAACTCAATATATTCCATACCACCTATATGTACAAACATTACCATGACTTATTAAAACTACCATCTTTAGTAAAAAAAATAGGAATATCATCAATGAGTGTAAAAAATACTGAGCATCAATGCACATTATACTATGACAACTTACATCCCATACTACACGTATTTACAAAAAATGCAATTATTTATTATAAATAAGTAACACTTTTATGTAAAGGAAAACTATGAAGAATATGGATTATTACAGTTGCATAAATCAAACTATTTCTATTTAAGGTTTTTCAAACACAATTAAGTATATGCTTATATGGTCAATTATGTTCTTCTTAGAAATTTTAAATGGATAATATAAAGGACACATATTGGTATGTCCCTTTCTCCAAACCATTTCCAATTATAGTCGTATTGGAAAATTTTAACAATATGATCGTATGGTCAATCATGTTCTTACATACTTTTATACCGATCCATTTCCATTTATGGTTTTGTTGGATATAGTTAACTACTTTCCCACTTGTTCAATTGTGTTTTTGTTAGAATTTTAAAGGGATAATGTGAAGGAAACAAATTGCTACACACTCATGTACCAAATTATACCAAAATAAGGTTTTAGAAACATATAACTATATGCTCATATGGTCAACTATGTTCTTGTTTGAATTATTTTATAGATAATATGAAGGGCATGTACTACTAGACAACTACACTCATGTACCAAATTATACCAAAATAAGGTTTTAGAAACATATAACTATATGCTCATATGATCAACTATGTTCTTGTTTGAATTATTTTATAGATAATATGAAGGGCATGTACTGCTAGACAACTATATACAAAAGTATTTTTATAAAATTTTATGGAAATGATTATATAAACTACAAAATTTTATAGACATGAATAAATAAATGACCATATTTATTATCCTAATTAAAAAATTTAAGGTAATATCATAACTTTTTACTCAAAGCTTATTTGAGAAATTTCAAATAACTCCTCCTACCCAGTAGTTTATTCCTTCATTTCTTAATGATGAGTAATCTAAGACCAAACAACCTAGTGAACCAAAAAGAAGTAGACATAGTAAACAAACAATGTCACTCCCATATTATTATTTGTCTTTATAGATTTTATATGTCAGTATATTTTATGCATAATAGATATGTTTAGACATGAATTTAAAAATGGTTTTTAGGTGTTATTTGTGTTTAAAATGATGAAATTGTTTAGTTATAGAGTAGGGAATAATACGGTGTTAGTGGGTTATATATTTTATGTTATTAGCTAAGAATTGCTAACTTATAGGTTGGTGTAGTGATGATTTATTAGTTGATATAGTTTGGTTTTCATAGATGTTATCTCTATTAACGATATTTGGTTTGGTAAACTTAATAAGGATAAAGTTGTAAGTAGAGCATCATTTTCTCCACAGGAAAGGAGAAAGTGATGAAGGCAAAAGGGAAGGTAATGAGTAAGCATTTTATTAAATTTAATACGAAGACGATGATATGAAGTCATTTTCATTTGAAAATTAAAAATGTAGGTTGAAGATAAAGTTTTCAGTTGTCAACAAAGTGGGGTCATATGTGTTTTTATATAACTTGAAACATAAAAAATTACTAAAAGAAATCACTAAAGTATACAATTTTATATATTATATTTTAGTGAGCATGCATGTCGATCTTATAAATACTGTAACTATCAATACTAACCATCTTTCTATTATCTAATCTAATAAAGGACTGATTAATATAAGAAAAATATTAACTAAAATAAAGTAAAATAAGAAATAAATACTCAAGGAAATAGGTAAAAATAAAAATAACAGGTAAATAATCTATGTTTATATGAAGAATACCTTTAGAATCTTTCTTATGCTCAAACTTTTATAATCTAATGTTTAACCATAGTCACTTGGATCAGTAGGAATTCCAAATTTACAACCATATTCTTTCTCAAAATATGCAACTACTATCCTTAATTTGGTAGAATGAAATTTCTTTTTATTTAAAATTCCTAAGAATGCATTAATTCATTAAATGAATTCTCGTGATAAGTTTGACCCTAACTTTAGAAATTTATATAACCTTACCTTTAAAGTTTATACTTGACCTAATCATAATATAATTTATCAATCCCCATATATGAAATTTGATATTAAACATACTTCATACACTTCTTCAATTTAACATAATATGTAAACATAAATATTTTCAAAAACTAAAATATTTCATTAAATTAAAACTCAATCCAAAAAATAGAGTCTAGGGTTCATTCCACCTAAATCTATTTCCCAATTTAGTGTACGAAAAGTTAAAGAAAACCATAAATAAATAGTAAAGAAAATAAGAAATAAGATAGAATTCTTATGGATCTTGAGTCTCGGTGTCCTTCAATTGGATCTTGATGGACTTCTTAAGCTTTTCTCTATAGTTATTTACTTTTTACTATGTTTTCGAATCTCTTTGGTCTTCCTCTCTTCCTTTAGCCATCTTTGGACCTTATTAATTAGTTTTTAGTTTTTAGTCCTCTAAAAACTCTCTTATCTCGTCTTCTCTCATTGTTTTTTTCCTTTTTATCTTAATAAATCGTAAAATTTTTACAAACATAGGCTTAAAAAAGGCCTATGTTGATCCCATGTCACTTCATAATTTCCAAAAACCCTAATTTTTATAAATTTTACTAGTAATGTATATTTTTGAAGGAATGGAGATGAAACATGGTTTTGGTTTGATAATTGGACTACTCTAAGTCCTCTATACCTCAAAGGTGACATTTCTCTACTATCTATAAGAATCTCCTCATAAGCTCAAGTTAGGATTATTATTGAGAACAATACCTTGCATTTTTAACGCTGGGGGTGGAAAGACTCCAAAACTATTTTCCTAATTTTCTGCCAAATCTCTCAGTTCTTGATAAATCTATATGGTCCTTAAGCAACATTGATATTACTCTAATTTTTCATGCTTTAAAAAGCTTACGCCTTCTATCCCACTCACACCTTGGTTCAATATTGTCTAGAAATCATCTTTGAATCCAAAAGCCTCCTTCACTACTTCGCTTGTAGCTATAGGAAGATTAAAAAATAAAGATAAGAATGTTGGATCCAATGGCACTTTATGCAAGTTATATTTTATTAAAGAAGAAATAATTGATCATCTCAACTTTAAATGTAGATACACTACTTCCATATGGGATAGCATTCAATATGTATTAAATCAGTACTATTATGGAATAACTTGAAGCAATATTTTGAAATTGGGTAAAATAATGTACAATGTTATAGGGAAAGATAGAGTTTATTTAAGCCTTGACCTTAATTGTACAATTTATGCAATCTGTTAGGAAAGAAATCAAAGAATAAATAACAAGATTAAAACTAGCAAGCATGCTTTAATCCACAAACTCCACTATTATATAAGTGAAACTCTGGCTGCTCATTAAGCTGCTGCTCACCTGAGCACAAACTTCAGAAGGCAATGGAACCTTTAACTTCATAGTTTTTCCTAAGGATAATTGATATGATAATGTATTTACTTTTGCCTAAAACAACATTGTAATATCCCTTTATGAGGCATTTCGTGGATTTTAATGAACTATTTCATTTAACTTTAAAAAAAATATAGGTCTATATTATTAGATTATTTTCAAACCATGTTGGGTTTGTTTTCTTTTATTTCGTATCAAAAACTCCTTATGTAAATCATATGTCTAAAGTCAGAGATGTAAAGAGAAAGTATTAATTCTAAGTCGTAGAAAAGCTAAATTAGCTCAACAAAAATTAAGAATCATCTTTCTTAATTAGTTAAGAAAACACTTTTCTTAATTTTTATGGAATCTAATTAATTCTAATTTTAAAAATCATGTTTCTAAAAATAATTAGGAATCAATATAATTATTAATCTTATTCATATTAAGAAAAATAATTATCTTAATTTTGGCATTAAATGGATAATTTAATTTAATTTAATATTCAAACTCATTGAAAAATTAAACTAAATTACAAATCATTCTTAATAAAATTAACCCTAAAATAATTTTCAAATCCAAAACTGGTTTGGAATACCTTATTCCAACATCCAAACAACCCTTATTCTAATATTAGAAGAGAATTATCTGTGTCCAAACTAGCCTCTTCATCTTCATGTTTTTTAGAAAACCCTAAATTAAGAATGTTGCCATTGTCAACTTCTCCAACCACCTCCCTACTGCTGCCAACCTGCTTCTTCTCCAAGCATAGGTTACTTCTCCATGGCGTGACACAGAGGGAGCGATTCATGGGCTTTTAATCGCCCTAGCGATGCCAACGATTGGCATCGCTCGTCCTGCACTTGACGGGCGTTTTGCCCATCATCTTCTCCAATAAACACCAAGACTCCACCACTGATGCTTGCTTTGATAAATCCAATGATCCCATATTTTTAAATTATTTCCCTACTGTTGACTCCTTGCTGTCTGCACTGTCCTCTTCACCACCGCCTGTGTTTGCCTACGTCACTAGTCTCACTAGTCTCCACTGGTTTTTTTTTCATTCTTCAACCAGCGGCTAGAACCACGACTGGTGAGGTTTTATTTCAAACAAACAGAAACAGTAGGGCAGACACAGAAGCTTGCAAAAAAATTTCATTCTATAAATCACAAACCCAAAGCAACAACATAAACATAAACAGAAAATGGAAGAGATGTGTATTCAATTTTTCATAATCAACCACCCAAACGCAAGCAACAAACAACTATCAAGTCTTCTTGGTTTCAGGTCTGGGTTTTCTAGATTTCTTTAGCCACAAAACACAACCAAAAGCAAACCTCTCTAGCCTCATTAACACCCAACCAACAAATGTATAACATGGACACAACTTTTATGCTTTTCATAAATTTTAAAGAATCAACATTCAATCTGCAAATCTTATTCGCAAACATGCCTAATCACTTTCCAGTTTTTAGAAACAAAAGCAAAAGCAATAGACGTGTACATATAGACTTGAGTATAGGTAGATGCAAATAGATAACAATTTTCCAGATGTATATGGGCAATCACAGATGCTACCCAAAGTAACCACAACAAGCTAAAACAATTATAGGGTTTGTTCTCAATTCCAAATTTCTTGATCAATAACAATCACTCAAATTTAATCAAAGAATAGAATTAAACCTAGCTCTGATACCACTATTGGGAAATTGGATCGGGATCTGATGACGACCAAAGCGGAATAATCACAAACTTTTTCTTGACTTTGATTTCCCAAAAACCAAGATCTCTTTAATTCTATAAAATGATTATCACAACTCATAATAAAGTAGAAATTTAATTCATACCTTATTCTGAAGCTTGATAATAATCTTATCATATCCCTCAAACTATTTCATAAAAATCGATCTATTTTAACCACCATAGCTGTACAAATGTCCTGCCTCTAATTGGATCCACAGAACAGGTTAAGAGAACTCTGTAACTCTTACAGAAAGGGTTAAGCAAGAAGCGCTAGCTCTATAGAGCTTAAGCCTATTTATAATAAGTTTAGGACGTTTTAGTAATTTAATTGAAAGTAAATTTTAATTTCAATAAAACTTTAATTAGAATTACAAATAATTCTAATTAAATACCAACTATGCCTATATAAGATTCAATATCTCATATTGATTCTTATTTATTAAATACCTCATATTTAGTTATAAAGTTTCTCAAACTTTACAATCAAGACCAACTTGTTAAAATTAACTTTGCTCTCTTCAACCCATTCTATATCTGAGACCCATTAGGTTCCCAAATATGTTGGCAATGATTATAAAATCTGATTCTAATTCATAATTAGATAAATTAAAACTGCTTTTAATTTATCTTTAATTCTCCAATTAAACAATTTATAATCATAGATCAAGATTGACGTTTAGCAACGCGTCATGACCACCCAAATATTTAAGAATGTCAAAGTAGTTTTAACTAACTTTTTTTTGTGCATAATTTTTTCGTATAATTCAATCCTTTCATTATATAATGTTTCGATTAGACATAGAGTATGGAATTAATGTCTACTCTGTTTTGAGTCCAATCATATTAGTTCTCTACCATTAGCTATCGATTCAATTAATGACATTCGTAAATTATTAACAAAATGACATTCCACCTTGACCAAGGATTTTTTGAATCAATACTAATTGAGAACAACAGAACATTCTCCCTAATTACTTTAGGGTGATGAATCCTATCTTGATCACACAACTATCTCCATATAATTTATGCTACATCCAGTGACTACCTATTGAACAACCCATGATTAATTAGGCCTTAAATAGTATCAAAATGTAGCAATTCCTATACAAGATAACTTTGGTGACCTCATGTCAAAGGATCACTTATATAATCATCACAATGAGAATTCCATAGACATACAAGTAATGTTCCGAATGGATTTCTCATATTAGGTCTGTTCGGTGAAATTGTTCTCTAACAAGCACTCACACGTTTGTTTAAGTATCTCTATAATTTAACCTATGAGATCGACTACTTCATTCATAAGGAAAAACACAACTTATGCTAGTCTTTTTATGTTCTAGAATGTCTAATCTTACTAGAACAATGACTAGGAACATTTAGGAATAATACACAAATGTAATATGAATCTCTTAATTATAATCTCATTATGATTTCATTTGCATTATACAATTATTCTATGGACTTTATCATATACATCTAAACATGTACAAGATAAATAATGCCTTTCAATAATTTGTCACTAAACTATAACCAAATAAATTGGCTGTAGGGCATAAAGCAACACTTTCATCCACATACACCTTTAGATTTAACTCAGTGTAACTAGATAAAGCACTTTACTATATTTCAAAGACAAACTTTGTAATTTCCATGTTCGATTATTATCCTGTGTACTATGCTACACATACATTTTATATAGTATGCTCTATTTATGGTGTATTAGAGTAATTTAAGCATTTAAATATATTATTGAGATTATAAAGGATATCATGGATAGACTAGAGATGATTGTGGACTCAATTGGAAATTTCTCAAAATTTTTTGAAAACTTCGAAAAGCTATGAAATGAGTTCAAACAAGCTTTAAAAGCCCCAAAATGTGCTTTGAAGATTTAGGTGGCACTTTTGAATGAAATCTGGACGATTTCGGTGACATTCAGTAATTTTTGGATTTAATCTGAAAATTCTTCCCAATAACTAAAAAAGTTACTGAACGATTTTGAAATACAACAAAAAATCCCGAATTAAGATTGGAGACCTTAATAACTAAAACGGGTCAAAACGGAGGTTTTTTTAATAGAATTTAGGTAATCCAAATTTGTTGGAATAAAATGCCCTTCTTGGAAAGTAATGGGTATTAATGATTTTAAACCCATTGAAAATTTTTTAAAGCATCTAGTCAATAATTATTGACCCTAATTCAAGTATTTCATGGTCAATTTGATGAGAAGACAATTGTGGAATATTTTGGGATTTAATTTTATTACTTAGTGAATTAAATGCATTAAAGGGCAATTTGGTCAATAAAGGGCAATTTGGTCTTTTTGGTATTCATTAAAGGGCAATTTGGTCATTTTACATGGTGTTGGTGGAATGGTGAGTCATTAGAAGAGAACTAGTAGGAAGGTAACATGTGGAATCCATTAAATGAGTATATAAAAGAACATAAAGTAAGACATTTAACTTCATTCTTTAACATAATCGTGAGTATTTGAGAGAGAGTAAACATAAGAGACAAAAAATAAAAGTGAAAATAAAGGAAGAAAGTATGAAGTTCAGAGAAGGATAGAGGAAGAAGAGGGCTTCCATTGTTGATGGGTTTGATGAAGATTTGAAGAGATTTTGATCAAGTAAAGGTGATTAACAAATATCCAAAAGATTGGAGGATAAAGTGGTAAGTTTTCCTCTCTTAAATTCCTAATTTTTGTGGGTTTTTAGTATGGGTTGGATTTGTTTAAGATCAATGGTTCCTTGATGCTATTTTGATGTTTCTTTGCATATAATTGGTTTAATATGACAAGACAGTAATGTGAAGTAGAATTCTATCTTATGTTTATTTGAACCAGTCCCATTGTTTTGGGTATAAATTGCCCTAAAGACCTCTAAATTGGCTAATTTCAACTGAAAATGACACCTAATTCATATTACTAAAATTATTAGAAAGACATTGACCTAATTATGGCTGAATTATATTGGAATTTGAGATTTAAAACGGCGATTTGATGCTGCCTTTGCGTTGGAGAAGCTTGTGATATTTGGTACATGTTTCTTGATTTAGAACTACAAATAGCCTGATTTTTTATGGTATGGAAACTAAAGACATAGGAAAAAATATATATAAGATCTCAAAACCTAATGTGAACGTATACTATGTGAAAATTTAGGAACATGATGAGGTATGAATTTTTGACAGGGGTCATAATAGTGACTCATCATGCATGATAGTGATATGGTGAATTAAATTAGGTAAGATAGTGTTTTGAACAAATTGGTAAGTTGGAGTGGATAAAATATAGCATTTAATTGACTTTTGAAGTTATATTTGGAAGCAAATAACAATAGATTAGTTTACAGAAGTATGAGAAAATATGATTAATGTACGTGTTATGCAATTAAATACTAATCTCAATTTTGGTTAAACTAAATTTATAGTTTTAATGTCTTATTTCTAAATTTTGAAATAAATGCCTAAGTGAAATGCATTTTGTGTAGGTAAAGGAAAGGCACCGAACGCATGAGCGTGTTTAGCGACAAGTTTGCAAAATCGTGAATATATTTAATTATTTTATATAACTAGATTCTTTGAAAAAGAATTGATGACATATGAGTGTATTTTAAATTAAGTTTATGTCAATGGTTTTCATTTGATCATGAAATGAATATTTATGCTGAGTTTTATGCAAATGATATTTTACAAGTGAATATTGCTGGCATAAGAATATGCTTAACAATATATGAGTTCTAATTTGAAAGTTAAATTTTATATAATTGGGAGTTATATTGAAATAATTCAGTTATGAATCCTCCTATACTTGCCCATTGAAATAATTCACTTATAAATCCTCCTATACTTGATTTAGAAAATAAGATGAGTTGTAATTATAAGATTTGCTTTTATCTATGGTACACTGCTAGGCTTTATACTTGTTATTATACTGGTCTATTTACAGCGATTAAGTTATTACAAGTAAGCGATGTAGAACTAGTTCCATAACTATCAGTTTATAGCGGTTAACCTGTTGTGAGTAAACGATGTTGAACCAGCTCTATAACTAGTGGTTAAATGGTCATAGATAAGTAATGAAGCATTAGTTCCATGACTTTAGGCCTAGTGTACCATATGGTAAAGAAACTGGTGGTGGATTGTGTTGAGCAAGAAAAGTCACGTAATAATAATTCAGCCACTATTTATTTTTAGAAGTGATTTGAGAGGTACCATATAATACTAATTCTAGTGGTTGGCTTATTTTCAGTATAAAAGTTTTTAGAAAACTTATTGTCACCACTGTTAATTATTTAAGAAAAAAGGAAAAAGGAAAAATGAAAATGGAAACTTGTATATTATGAGTTTAATGTTGAAAAGCAATTTGGAATAGTTTTTCAGAAATTTTGACATTTTATTTTACGAAATGTTATATTATTATCAGATTTAATGATTCACAAATAAATTATTATGCAAATGCTTTACCATAAGTTTTATAATTATATGGGAATATTACAGTTATGCTATTATGAAAAGTTCAATTTGTTTAGTACATTGATTAACATCACTGCGCTCATTTAGCTCACCTTTATTTTTATGTTTTTAAGCAAACCACTCCATGTAACATGTAAAAGTATGAATTAGGTTCTGTTCTCGGTTATGATAATTCATGAATTTTTGATGTGTAACTAAAGGTTTTCTGAAATAAAAAATTAGTTTTTACTGACTCATCAACTCGAGATGATAGAGAAATGTTAGGGATTTGGCAATGAAGTGTGCTGGAATATGATATATGCAGTATTTTTCTGAACATACATCTGTGTTTTGGACATAACTTGACCTATGAATATCCAAATTAGATGGATTTTGATTTAAATTAAACTAGAAACATATGGACACATTTTTCATAAAGGAATCAAATTTGAATTATGTCCTTACACGTCTTGAAATTTAGCTCAAATTTGAGTTTTGGCATAGGTTGTAGCACTATCCTTGATAGAAATAGTGTCCTATTTTTATCAAATAAATTGTACTGATGCAGGCCGAATCAGATAAAGCTTTCTTCATAAAAGTTATATTTTATTCTCTTAGCGTTCTATTAGTATAAAGTTTGTAATTTTTGGATATCATAATTGAGAGATATAAGTTTTACAAGTTGGAGAGTACTAATTCTTCAATCATGCCCTAGCCAAAATTTCGAACGTACATAGTCTGTGGTATTTTAAGCATAACTCATGGAAACATGAACAAAATTGAAAGATTTTTGTTTGGTTTGAAACTTAGGACATATAGGAACATTTGATTAGAAGAAATTATTGTCTGAAAAGGTCAGTTTTTAGGTTATAATGGACATACAAATCTAACCCAAAACTTGCCTAAGAAAATCTAGGAAAAATTGGTTAAATGTGTGATAAGATTGTTTGATGCATTATGAACGAGGTAGGCAATGTTGAATTAACTGAGTAGAGGTTTGAGAGTTTGATGTAATCAATTTCGTTATTTAATTTAGTTGATGTTGAATGAAAGTGTTAAGGTGAGTAAAGTGTATTTTGGAGTAAAGAATGCTTGGAAGGAGTTGTAAATTGTTCCTAAAGTGCATCAAAGAAACATACCTGAGAATTTGTCATTAAACATGCATATTACATGATACATTTATAAATGTATTTATGATTGATTATTCATATGAAAATGCACATGAGTGACATAATATGTGTTTGCATATAGAAGAACACATTGAGCGTCCGCTTATAGACATTGTCGGAACGTAAAGGAAATAAGCTAAAAGGAGCATTATGAGTAACCTAAGATGGTCTCACCTTGATTGTTTGTTTAATTTTGAATGTGAATTGATAAGTGATGTTGTGTACTGAATTTTAGATATAAAATTTTTGAGGATTTTTATGCATGAATAACACATTGGAAGTGTTTCTTGAATGTGAATATGAATTGATATATGATGTTGTGTACTGATTTTCGAACATAAAACGTTTGAGGCGTTTAATGCATGAATAACAAATTGGAAGTGTTCCTTGAATGTGAATGTAATGGAATAAATTTATTTTCAACTTATGTGTTGAACGTCGGACCAAGTCCGAAGATCATTGTGAATGAGAAATGTGAATGCGAATGCAATGTACTGAATACAATGTTTGAAAATTTGAAATGCATTTATTCCATAAATGCATGAAATATACAGGCAGTTGTGAACAGAATCGCTAAAGAAAAAGAGCTTAAAGCTCAAACATCCATAGTAAGAGCCTATGGATCAATTTGTATAATAGAGCCCAGTATCCACAACAGATACGGGACAATATAATAGAGCACAATAGCCACAACAGATACGGGACAGAGAAAAATGCACTTGATCATAACAATGTAATAAATAAATTTGAGTCTTATAAACATTGCATACATATATGATATGAATAACTTGAGCAACTGTAATGTTTTGAGAACTTGTACTGTATGAAATGCATGCATGCTTATCCATGAATATGTCCTGCATGATTATAATGAAATGATGAAATGAGGAAATGTATGGATTTTTAAAATGGGACAATTATGTACAAAGTGTTTTGTGATATTACATGGTGAAAATTAAGATGATGTGAATTATATGATGACATAAATTATGTGTTACATGACAAGAGTGAACCATCGAGGATGGTTACTTAACTGAGTTCGCAAAATTTAATCGAATTGTAATGTTAACATTTTCAGGCTCAAGAGAGCAATGACTTATCTCCTAAGATTGCTTAGAAGATTTTTTGGTACAACTTTTGGATAGAAGAGCATAGCTCAAAGGTTGGTCAGCTGGAACTAAAGGATTAGTCTTAGTTTTTGTTAAATACTCATATATGTAGCATCTTTTGTAGACAGAGCTGTGACTCTGATAGACTAATATTGAATAAACATGAACGATGGATATCACGCTACATTGTAAATTATGGTTTGTGAAATGAAATGTGGAGATTTTTGATATAGACATTGTGTTAATTGTGATTTTAATTATGATGCCATATGATATATCAAAAGTAAGATAGTTAGCATATCAGTTATATCGGGTATGTGTAAGTTTGTTTGAAGGGGGTATATGTACAATCAGATGGAAATGGGGTACTACAGTTGGTGATATTAGAGCAAGATTGGCATCTATAGGGATATGTAGGAATGCCAGGTGTGAAATATTATGAGAATTTCATATGGTAATTGAAGTTATTGTCTTTTATAAGTCATCAGCCATAAGGGATCAAATGGAATAATCATCTTACCTAGGATTAGAAAGAGCTAGTAGAGAGTCATTTGTCTTTCGACATGAGGGCATACCTCTAAGAATTCTTGATAAAAGGGGAAGGAGGTACGATAAATTGGTAAAGCAGGGGGCTGTGGACTTCTACAGACGTACAAACCCTGTAGAGGTTGAGGGATGGCTAGAGAGAATAAAGAGAGTTTTTAACTAGATGGATTATGAGTTGGACGAGAGGTTTAACTATGTTGTGTCTTTACTGACCAACTTATCAATGGTAGAAAACTGTCCAAGGCAATACCATCGAGCCTTGTAGTCTGAGATGGGAATACTTCCTAAGGGTCTTCAAGGAAAATTACGTGCCCAAAATCTACACGGATAGAAAGATTAAGGAATTTTTTGGTCTGAAGCAGGGTAGTTTGTCTGTGGCAGAGTATAAGGTTAAGTTCAATAATTTGATGGGATATGCTATTGCCTTGATTCCTATTGAGGAAGACAAGTGTAGGAGATTTGAAGACGGACTAAACATGGGAATCTGGATGAGTTCTAACTTGGATAGTTTTACGAAACTACGAGCTGCCTCGGTCCCCATTGACCAGTTGTTGAAGGATAGTAAGGTAGAGCATGGTTCAGAGTCTAGAGAGAAGAGGCCCAGTGAATCTCAGGGGGTTTTGGCAGAAGGTTCAGGAAGCATCATAACTGAGCTTTCAGACCACCGACTGGATCAAGACAGTCGAGGTTCAGACAGAGTGGTAGTTTTGTTCAGTCTGGCAATAATAGTGGTGCAATATTAGGCCATTTATCAACTTGTGAGCATTGTGGGAAAAAGCATAGTGGAGAATGCTAGAATTTGATAGGAGCCTACCTTCGATGCGGCTCATTTGATCATCAAGCTAGGGATTGTTCGATTGTGTTTGTAGCATAGTCTGGCAGGAGATGAAGGCCCTGTTTGGCAATCAGCTGATTGCAATAGCTGTTAGCTGATTCTATCAGCTGTTAATTAATAGCTGATTTTATCAGCTGATTTGACCAGCGGATTGCATTAGCTGTTTGTTAGAGATGTTTGGTAAAATTAGCTGTTTAATATTAGTTGTTTATGTGTAAAATGACTTATGAGGACATGACTTCAAAAAAATTATAAGGGTATGAATATTATATATCTTAGTATTTTGTTGAATATTTTCATAAGAATTTAGATTTTAAAAAAGTCATGTTTATCTGTACTGTTTTATCATTTATAAAAAATTTATACAACTGTTTTTATTTTTATTTTTATTTAAGGACCATATTTTATTTCTAACATATAACTATACAAAGGGTAAAATTGACATTTAATAGTAAAAATTTAGCTTATTAACGAAAACGCTCCTCTGTAGGAGCGTTTACGTTTTTAGCTGTTTGTATGTTAACAGCCATTAAAAACGCTGATCACCAAACAATGTTTATGGCTGTTTGAAAAGTCAAACAGCCATAGACAGCCAATCAGCTATTTTTAGCTGATTGGCTGTATACCAAACGAAGCCATTTTATTTTTGGTTATATGTGGTGGTTTTGGGGTACATAAACCAAGTAGGAGAATATAAGAGTTTGTAAGAGTTTATCTTAACGACCCGACAAACTCACCCTTAAATGGTCCATATACTCATGACCCCCGTAACTACTCCACATACTTCTGTCGCCCACCCAACTCTTCATGATTTTGTCTCTGTGATGGCCAGAAAGAGTTGGATATAATCATCCAGCTTCGGTTCCTATCCTCACTAAGCCAAAGACCACACCATCGTTGGAGCTGAGGAGAGGATAGAAGATCTAAAACTCCTTGCGACGTTGAGCAATGGCTGGAGGTATCATTTATTACGCTTCCGTTTATTATTCATGCATGTGTTTTACGTACATGAATATTGTCATGTATAAAATGCATGCTTGAGTTGCTGCCTTCGTAAAGATTATTACACAACCTCCATCTATCATTGTTTCAAAACCTGGAGAATGTTTTTCATGTTGCAAGGGATGCATCATTTCATATTCTTACAATTAATTTCCCCGTACAAATTTGATTTAACGACTTCAACTGGCAACATAGCTTCTACAGCTTGCGCTATATATTCAAGGAGAGAATGCGGAAGCACAAAACAAAAAGATGATCAAAGGGTACTCCAAAATCGATCCGAACTGCACCAGGAGAACAAGATTAGTCCATTTCTTGGATCAGACATCTCCACCTCACTCACCCATCTCCTTCCAAACTCTTGGACCTGATCATCAGTCCCAAGATATGAAGCAGGTTAATATATGCATCAGAGACAGAGACACCCAAGTCCACGAGTCATTTTTAGAGCATGAACATGATCAGAATCAGAAGGATGAAGAAACGGTTTTGTACCGTAGCCAATCTACTTCATCAGTTGACCATGGGACTGTGGTGACGAGGTCACATTCAATGCGAGTTGACAACCAAAACTCAACACTTGGGAGCAGAGTAAGGAGGGCATTTTCGCCTTGTGTTTCAGAAGATTATCGCAGGATTGCTGAACAATATAATGGTATATCTGATGAGAGCAGAGTAAGAAGGGCATTTTCGTTTAGATCGTCACCTTGTGTTTCAAAAGATTATCGCAAGATTGCTGAACAATATAATAATATTTCTGACGAAGAGAATTTGTTGTCACCACAAGCAGGATACGGAAAGAAGACAGCAGGAAATATCTTCGAAGCTTGCAGACGCTTCTTTGGGTTTTAATTAAAGTCTAATCTTATTACATGTTGTGTAATGACAACTGTTCCGACTGAAATGTTCTTTGCTTCAATGTCCCATGTTATGTACATTCACATGTAATTACAGACTGATCGCTAGCTGTTTTCTGCTAGTGATTTCTTAATCAATAGCACCTTCCGATGATTTTACGAGTCTATTTCAGAACCTGGATCACTTCGTTGACTATAAACAACCATTTGAAGCTCAATACTTTAAAGGATTTTGTTATGCACGAGAAGCCTAGGCTATTTTGTTTATTGAAACAAAAGTCAAACTAGAAAATTTAAATAAATTAAGTTGTTTTGGTAGTAAATAGAAGATATTGACAAGTCTCTTGTGCCATTGGTATGGAAGAATTATTATTGTAGGTTATTTTGTTTATTGGAAACAAAAATTAGACTAGAAAATAAATTAAGTTGTTTTGGTAATAAATGGAAAATATTGACAAATCACCAGTCCCATGAGTATGGAAGAATCATTATTGTTTATGACGAGGAACTAATGGAATTGGAAGCATTGAAAGCTAGTGAGCAATTCATTCACACAAAACTTACGTTGAAAATGGAGAATTCTACAACGTTGGCTACCTCTATTTATGGATTTAAATACTGCTTTCCAAAGAGCTGATTTGTGGAACTCACTGAGAAGATTAAAAGGGTGAGTTAGAGGACCGTGAATTATAAGTGGTGATTTCAATACTATTATTTATCGGTTAGCAGTTGAAGGGAATAGTCATTTGCTCAACTACAATTCGGATTTGTTTGATTGTACCAAGGATTTGGAACTTTTTGATTTAAAATTCAAAGGTAATAAATTCACATGGAGCAATAAACAAAACTCCAGGTGGTTCATTTGAAAAAATTTAGATATGGCCTTGGTAAACGTTGATTGGTTAATAACTTTTTCAGACAGCGAAGCCATTGTTTTAGACCTAGGGTTGTTGGATCATACCCCTATTAAGTTGGATAACTATTTTAAAAAGGTTAGTAGTAAACATCCCTTCAGATTTAACAACTTCCATACTACTATAGATGGTTTTCAAGAAGTCATTTCCAAGGGTTTGGAGTTTGAGGTCTATGATGCAAAACAATTTATTTGTGTCCCAAAACTTAAGGCGATTAAGCAGGAATTGAAGAGGTTAAATGTAAGAAGGGGACAAAACACCAAAAATAAGCTAGAAGATGTTAGAATATGACTCTCATTCATCCAGAAATTACTAGTAGATAATCTAACTAATGAGAATCTTGCTAATGAGGAGAAGGAAGCTCTTAAGTACTCTATGCAAGCAGTGGATAACCATTGTTCATTGTTAAGACAAAAATCCAGAATTAATTGGATTAAGGATAGGGACAAATGCAACAAGTTTTTCTTCACTACAATGTCAACAAGAAGAAATATTAACAAGATCACATCCATTAAAGCTGAATCAGGGAAGTTAATATATGAGCAACCTGGGATTGCTAAGGATGCTATGGAATACTGTCAAAAGTTTCTAGGAACTGAAGGGAATGATAGAATTTATGAAGAATATATGATGACTTTTGTTTCTACTAAGATTCCTAAAGATGCAGCTAATAATCTAACCCAGCTTGTCACTGGTCAAGAGATAGAGGAAGTAGAGTTTAAAATGAATGGTTTGAAGGCTATAAGACTAGAAGATTTGAATGGGTTTTTCTATCAAAAAAACATGGGTTAAAATAGGAAAATGCATTAAAGAAGCTATGAATGAGTTCTTAAAAAAAGAAGTATTACTTAAAGAGATTAATAGGACCTCCTTTTGTTTAATTCCTAAAATCCATACCCTACAATATTGAGTGACTTTAGACCTATTTCTTGTACTAATTTCATTTATAAGATCATTGCTAAAATCCTAGCAAATAGGCTGAAATCTGTATTGCAATTCATCATCAACGAGAACCAAGGAGCCTTTTGAGCAAATGGAAGATTGGTGATAATATTCTAATTTTACTGGAGCTTGTGAAAGGGTATACAAGAGGAAATTCTCTACAGAACTACTTCATTAAAGTAGATTTTCAAAAAGCTTTTGATAGTGTTAGTTGGAGATTTATATTCCAAACTTTGGAAGTTATGGAATTTTCCCAGATGTTTATCAAATGGACTTAAGAGTGCATCAGTATTGCTTCCTTTGGGATTTTGATTAATAGGAGTCCAACAAAGATGTTCAAAGACAAAAGAGGACTTAGGCAAGGGGATCCTCTTTCCCCTCACCTATATCTAATTTACATAGAAATTCTTACCCTAATGCTGAAACACTTAATCTCTTCAACCCCTAAATTCAAGTACCACTCCAAGTGTAAGTTGCTTTCACTAACAAGTTTATATTTTACAGACAATCTAATCCTAAGAAGCAAGCCTGATACTCACTTAGTTGCTTTACTGATGGGAACCTTACGAAGTTTTAAGGAGATATCGCGATTGAGCATTAATTTTCAAAAAAGCTTCTTATATTGTCAAAACATGCAACCCATCTCTTTAATAATTTGTCACTCGTAACTGGAATGGAAAAACAAAACTCTCATATCCTATACTTGGGAATTCCTGTCTCCTTAGGAAGACTATGCTTTAGGGAATGTCTTCCCCTTATTAAAAATATACAAAAAAGACTGGGGTCTTGGACAAATAGAACTTTCTCCTATGGTGGTAAACTTCAACTCCTGAAGTCTATCATAATGTTTATGCATACTTATTGGTGTTCTCACATTTTTTAATCCAAAGGGCTAGTTAAAACTATGAAGAAAATGATGAAACAGTTCCTATGGAGTATATGGAAAGGAGAAAAGGGAATAGCTAAAGTGAGCTTGATCCACATATATCAACCAAAAGAAACTGGAGGATTGAGATTGGAGACAATCAACAGGAGCAATAGATGCCTAATAATGAAAACATTATAAAGAATTTTAAGAGAAAGGATCATTGTAGATAAAATAAGTACATAACTACATATTACGGAGTAGCAGTTTGTGGGAAACTAAACCTAAAGACAGTTATTCTCGATTCTTCAACCAAATCCTTAGTTTAGGGTAAGAGGTTCAACAACAGATCATATGCAAAATATGGGTAGGAGATAGGATCTCACTATGGTATGACAATTGGACAAGCCAAGAGGCACTATAATCCAATAGCCAAAGATATCCTAGATAGATTCTCAAAAAAAGCTAAGATTTATGAGATAATTGCAAACGACAACTAGTCTCTATCCCTAAAGGAGATAATAATTCTGTCAATCCCATAGTACAGGCACAATGGTGGAGAGGATGCTTATCTATAGAATGATCTATCAGTTTTCAAAATAACCAATAGGAAAGCAAAAGAAATAATGTATGGGACAAACTCAAGCATAGGTGGAGTAAGTTGGTCTAGAGCAAAACTCTTAAACTAAATGCCAACTTCTTGCTTTAGTTAGCCATGTTGAATAAACTTAGTACCATGACAAGATTAAAGTTCCTATCCTATCGTAAACAATGTGTCTTATGTAATCTGAAGGAAGATGATAGAGATCATATGTTTTTCAGGTGTGCATGTTCTAAAAAGGTTTGGCAGAGAATCTCTTCTTTATGCACACTTAACTATAGTCAAAGCAGTTTGAGTGACATCTTACAAGAGATATTACATATTCATTTATCCAAGCACGATAAGGAAGTCTACATGGTTACAATTGCAACATGTATCCAAGAGATTTGGAAGGAGACAAATAACATAAGATTTGCAGAGAGAGATAGATGCTTAAACTCTCTCACTGAACTCACAACTGTAATCATAAGAGAGTAGTTGATTGTCAATCAAATAGAGAAATGTAGTAGAAGGCTAGTGGTTTCTTGGAGACTTTAATAAGTCTCCAAGAAAATTCCAGATAAGTGTGCAACATGTTACTTTGGGTCTCTTGTCCTAGGGTACCCAAAAATAGAAAGAAGTACAACAATAAAAGGCTACACCTAAACATTTGGCAATCAACACAGATGCAGATAACAACATGTTTGTATAGGGAAGTCAAACTTGTTGTTATCTTCTTCTTCAATATAGGGAAGCCATCCAAAAATTCATAAAAGAGAGAAATTACCTAAAAGGTTATATGAAGATTGCGGGTGCTTCCTTTAATTTTTAGTTTAAGCTTGCTATATCTTATTATATGTTTTGTAATGAAAACTGCTACACATGCAAGCTCCACTTTGTTTCTTGCTTCAATCTCCCATGTATGAATAGGGCCTATGTTAATAGTGTTGGAGAATGATTCAAAGTTAAAAATGTGGTCTTTGTTTAAAGATAAAATTTAGGAGTACTAAGACAGAGTAGTAAAGCTAAGATATGTTATTTGTTAAAAGATAAAATTTTATCTATTAAGATAAAGTTGTTATCTATTAGGATTTAAACTTTTAAATTTTTGATTTGTTTGGTTAATGTTTACCTTTCATTGCCTATATATTTAGGTCTTCAACATAAATGTAAAAGATATCTTATTAATAAATTACTTTTGCATGACCTCTTTTCTATTCTATTTTTTTATTTAGTTTCTAGTTCTAAATTTCAACATGGTATCAGAGCTCCAGTTATTCTTGGGCTTGTGAGGATTGAGTACTGAAACCTTTAAAAATTTATGAGTGTTTAACTATAGCAATGGAATCAAACAATTTCTCTATTCCAATTCTTACTTTCAATGGAGAAAATTATCACTCTTGGGCTATCAAAATAAAGTCCTATTTGCAAGCTGTCAGTTTATGGAAGGTTATTGAAAGTGAGTTTGAGCCTATACCTCTTCTAAAAAATTCAACCGTAAACTAAATCAAGAAGAATGATGAAGAAAGGACAAAGAAACCAAAAGTTCTATCTTGCCTCCATTCAGCTGTGACGGAAGGAATTTTTACTAGTATAATAATATGTGAATCTCCTAACGAAGCATAGGAGAAACTAAAAGAAGAATTTGAGGGCAAACACTCAAACTAAGATGATGTAAATTTTGAATCTCAAAAGGGAATTTAAGACGTCAAAAATGAAGAATTATGAAAGTGTCAAGGAATATGGGAGCAAACTTATGTCTATTATCAATCAAATCAAGTTACTTGGTAAAGAATTTCTTACTCAAATGGTTGTAGACAAGCTTCTTGTGACACTTCCTAAAAGGTACGAGTCAAAAAATTCATCATTTGTAGTTACCAAAGATCTATCAAATATTACCTATGCAGAGTTACTAAACGCTCTTCAAGTTGTAGACTAAAAAAAATAATGAGGGATGGAGAAAATGATGATAAGGTTGAAGGAGCATATATGGTCTAGAGTTCCTTTTCAAAAGGTTAAAATAAATTTCTCCAATGTACAAATTGTAAAAAGCCCAACCATGAAGAGAAGGATTGTTGGTATAAAGGAAAACTGCAGTACTTCAAGTGCAAGAAATTTGGCCATTTATAAAAAAACTGTAGATTTCAAAACGAAGAAGAAACAAATATGGCATAAGTGACACAAGAAGAAATTCTTTTTTGGAGTAGTTAGTGAGAAGTGCACCAAGACGAATCACAGAGAGAAGTGCTCTATTGTGAAGATTGGAGAGAAGTACTCCAAAGAAAAGAATTGTGGAGATATGTGCTCCAACCACTAAAAGGTGATGGGAAGTACATCATCGAATTCAAAAAGTCTTATAAATTTGAATCAAGAGGGAATATTGAAGATTCAAAGTTAAAAATGTGGTCTTTTTTTAAAGATAAAATTTAGGAGTACTAAGATAGAGTAGTAAAGATAAGATCTGTTATTTGTTCGAAGATAAAATTTTACTGTTAAGATAAAGTTAGTTATCTATTAGGATTTAAACTTTTAAATTTTTAATTTGTTTGGTTAATCTTTACCTTTCCCTGTTTATATATTTAGGCCTTCGACGTCATTGTAAAAGATATCCTATCAATAAATTGCTTTCTGCATTACCTATTTTCTCCTCTATTTTTTATTTAGTTTCTAGTTCTAAATTCCAATAAATACAACGGAACACATTCCACTGCTAAAATCCTAAGGCCTCACATGTTATGCATATTCACATGGTAATTGTACAAGTGACTCCAGACTAATCACTTGCTGCTTGCTGCCAGTGATTTCTTAATCAATGGCATCTTCCGATGACTTCAAGCTAATTAGGACTCTATTCCTGAGCCTAGATCACTTGGTTGACTATAAACAAATTGGCCTAGCTGCATGACTTCTTGGCTCAAAGCCATTGCATCTTTAATAGTTTGGGTTGAATCGCTTGAGATGGCTTCTTTGAGCTCTTTCAATTTTGCCTCCACCTTCTCCGTTACTAAGAGAGGTACTTTTCCTCCAAGCTCCTTTAGCTCTTTTTTAGTCTGGTATGCAACAGAGTCAGCTTGGTTCTTGGTGTCTATGGCATCGCTCTTCTCTTTAGCCTCCTTCGCATACCTTTCAGCTTCTCTAACCATCTTTTCGACCTACGAGTCAAGGATGTATTGTAATTACAATCATCAAGGCCTTAAAGGTTAACAATGGCCAGAATATGAGATCAGGGCAATGTAAATCTAGTCAGATGAGAATACTTATACTGAGAAAGGTTGTAACAATCCTCTTTTAGAGTACAAAGCCTAGAACCCTAGAGCTCTTTCAAGTTCATCAGTGCACTGAGGCCATGTAACACTGTAATCATCCTTCTAGCTAAAGACCAAAAACTTAAAAGTTCATATTTCTTTTTTTTTCCTCTAAATCTCCTTTAAATTATCTTTTATATATTTTTAAAACAAGTACCTCATCACTGGGTAGTGTACTAGCACCAATTACTGTAATGTCTTGCTTCTTTTTAATTCCCTTGTTAACAGCAGTTACATATAGCATACTGTTGGCATCAATATCAAGTTTCACCTCAATTTTGGAACTCCCCGCTAAGTAGGAGGAATACCTTCCAAACGGAATCTACCAAGAAGTTTGTTGTCCTAGACCAGCTCTCTTCCATCCTGGTAATTATTAATTTCAACATTTGTCTATCCATCTGCAACAATGGAGAAAACCTCTGTTTTAGAGCTTAGTATAGTTGTGTTCCTTTGGATGATCTTTGTCATGACACCTCCCAGGGTTTCCAACCCAAGCGAGAAGGGTGTCACATCTAAGAGTACAATATGACAATATCACTAACTTCCCCAGCTAGGACTGCAGCCTAGTATGACTAGCCAATCTTAACTTTCTGAGAGAGTTTGTGTATTATGCAATGCTAAAACTTACAAAGAAAATCAAAAAACCACCATTGGTCTTGAAAAAGATCAATAATAGCATAAGATGATACAAAAGTAACCTAAACCGCAGCTCCAAGTGCAACCACTTCATCAGGATTGATTGTCAAGTTGGGTTCTTTTCCGGTCAGCTTTGTCACTAGATCTTGAACTGTTGGAATGCGAGTTGAACCACCTATAAGGATCACTTAATCTACTTCTTTGAGGGATAACTTTACATCCTTCAGAGCTATTTGTACTAGTGCTCGTAACCTTGAAAAGAAATTCATGATTTATATTTTTTGCTCATCAGTTAGATCGAGTTAAAGAACAAGATTAGTTGCTCCAGTGGATTTTGGGGGAAGTGAACAAAAACAGAGATGAATGCATATAGAAATTTCAGTTCAGTGGATTTCTTTAACGACGTAGGATAGTGTTATATAGAAACATCAAAAAATAATGACATTGATAAAGAATGTAAAGAAGAAAAAGAATCTACCTATCCAACAAATCTGTGCACAATTCTTCATACTTTGTCCTTGTCAGGGTGGTGTTAATATGTATTGGGCCAGCAGAACCTGCTGTAATAAAAGGTAAGCTGGAAAAATAGGAAGAACATCATTAATGAATAGAGATTGTCCAGAAAAATAGACTAAAATTTAGGTAGAGACCTGATAACAATTTGAGTCAAAGATGAAAGCTCCATCTTTGCTTTCTCTGCAGCCTCTGTTAGACGCTGGAGAGCTTGCTTATCTTTCAAAAGATCTATGCCTTCCTCTCTTTTAAAGTTTTTGGCAACCCAGTCCACAATTTTCTGATCGAAGTGTAAGCAAGATCAAAACTCGTTGTTCTTATGACATGTTAAAGACAAAAAAAGATGATCAAGATAACTATCACATACTTAAGTCATCATTGTTATGTTGTAAAAATCAACCTGATTAGAGCAGGTTCGCAGCTAAATAGGACTAAAGGAATAGAAATGAGTACACGAATTTTACATGAAAAACCCCTAACTCAGGGTAAAAATTATGGGTAAGGATAGAAGAATTTTACTACTAAAAAAATTGGAGAATTACAAAGAGAAAATTACACCCACAAAAATATACATAATATTTTTGTCTCTCTCTCTCTCTCTTTCTCTCACCTCATGTCTTTCTGTTATGCTCTGTCCATATATCTCTCTTTGTTTATCTCCTGCCTATTTATAAGGAAGAGAATGAAGATATGGCCAAGAATGGTAGGCATCGAAAGGCCTACCATATTTGACTTCCACTTTGGTAGGCACTGAAGTTATGGACAATTCTCCCACTTGAAGATTTGATTGATAATAAATCATATCTTCGCACCATTCTTTCTACCTTGCCACTTCATGTTGCTTACGTCTCTTTCAGGCCACACAAGGATTGACACCACATAAACTTCTCAGCGTTGATTACTTTTGTCATAAAATCTGCGAGGTTATCCATGGTATGAATTTTCTGAATATCCACTGTTTCTTCTTCTACTTTCTCACGAACGAAGTGGTATTGAACTCAAATGTGTTTTGTCTTTGTATGAAATGCTGGATTCCTTGCAAGATGTAAAGCACTTTGGTTATCACAAAACAAAATAATATTTTCTTATTTATACCCAAATTCTTCCAACAAATCTTTAACCACACTGCTTCTTTACTAGCTTGTGTAGCTGCTGCATATTCTATTTCTGTTGTTGACGTAGCCACAACTGACTGCAGTTTTGAAACCCAGCGTACAGCTCCTTTAGTTAGGGTAAACACATATCCTGTAGTGGATTTACTTTTATCAAGATCACCTGAATAATCAGCATCAACATATCCTTTGACAGTAAAATCTGATCCTCCATAATATAATGCAACATCTGAGGTTCCCTTGATATATCTGAGAACCCTCTTAACAATATTCCAATGCTCTTGACCAGGATTCGTCATGTACCGACTAACCACTCCCACTATAAGTGCAATATCTGATATTGTACAAACCATAGCGAACATTAAGCTTCCCACTGCTGATGCATACGGTACTCGAGACAACTTCATCCTCCCTTCTTCATTACTAGGACTCATACTTAAGGATAACTTGAAATTAACAGGAAAAGGGGTATAAATTGACTTACAATCTTGCATGTTAAATCTCGACAAGATCTTCTTTAAATAATTCTTCTGAGAAAGTCAAATCTTCCTATTATTTCTGTCTAGGTGAATTTGCATCCCTAGAATCTTGTTTGCTGGTCGTAAGTCCTTAATTTTAAATTCCCTAGTCAACTGTGCTTTTAATTCTTTGATACGATTATTGTTGGGGCCTGCTACCAACATGTCGTCTACATACAATAACAAGACTATAAAATCATCTTTCTCAAATCTCTTGAAATATGCACAAGGGTCTGCATTCAGTCTGCTGTATCTAAGGCTCATGATGAAGGAATCAAATCTCTTATACCAACACCTCGGTGCCTGCTTTAAACCATAGAGAGATTTGTTTGACTTGCAAACCAAGTTCTCTTTTCCTTTTTCTTCAAAACCTTCTGGCTGGAGCATATAAATTTCTTCTTCAAGATCT
>JANZXR010000003.1:5014442-5052058 GCA_027575705.1 Erythroxylum echinodendron
ACTTGCAAACCAAGTTCTCTTTTCCTTTTTCTTCAAAACCTTCTGGCTGGAGCATATAAATTTCTTCTTCAAGATCTTCATGAAGAAATGCAATTTTAATATCTAACTGCTCAAGATGCAAGTCAAATGTAGCACACATCACCAGGACTACTCGAACTATAGTGAGTCGAACCACAGGAGAAAATATTTTGTTAAAATCAATACCTTCTTTCTGAGCATATCCTTTTACCACCAATCTAGCATGATATCGATCCACTTAGTCGTCACCACTCCGCTTGATCTTGTAAACCTATTTATTGCTAATAGGCTTTCTTCTTTGTGGTAGTAATACCAGCTCTCATGTCTTATTCTTATGCAGAGCTTTAATTTCTTCCTGCATTGCTACCATCCACTGAGATACATCTGAAATATTTATTGCTTCTTGAATAGTTGATGGCCCTCCATCTTCAGTTAAAAGACAATATGTGATATTACTCTCCATAATATAATCTGAGTGCCAGTTCTGTGCTCTTCTTGTGTGAATTAATCTCCGAGTATCTGAAACATCAAATTTGACTGGTTCTTGCTCCTTATGCTCTGGTGGTGCTTCAAAAAAATTTTTTTTGATTAACTTCCTTATCCACTTATACTGTTGTAGTTTTTGGGTTCTCTTGTACAGTGCTAACATTTTCTGCTTACTCTTGATCCTTATCTTTCATGAAGGTAACATCCCTGCTGATAACAATCTTGCGGGCAGTGGATCCCACAGACGATACTCCTTTACTCCTTCAGCATATCCCAAGAAAATGCTTCTTCTGGATTTTGGATCCAACTTTGTAGTTTCATAGGCATTGAATATCAAATAGGCAGGACTTCCAAATATATGGAGGTTGGAATAATCTACTGGTTTACCAATCCACATCTCCATCAGTGTCTTCAACTCAATTGTAGTTGATGAAGCTTGATTCACCACTTAACAGGCAGTATTAACAGGTAGTATCTCCATCTGTTCATCCGCTCTGCTATTCCATTTTTTTGAGGAGTGTATGCCATCATAAACTGCCTTCTTGCTTGCAAAATTCATCAAATTCCTTACCAGTATATTCTCCTCCATTATCTGATCGCAAACACTTAATCTTCTTATCAGATTTGAGTTCCACCCGCGCTTTGTAAAATTTGAAAGTTGGAAACATATCTGCCTTCCTCTTAATAGGAAACATCCAACATCTCCTCGAATAATCATTGATGAATGATATAAAGAAATTTGCTCCTCCTAGGGATGTAACTGATGCTTGGCATACATCAGAGTGAATCAATTCTAGAATTTCTTTGCTTTTGAACTTTGACATGTTGAACTTCAATTGATGTTGCTTTCTCACAATACAATACTCATAGAAGGATAGTGATACCTTTGTGAGACTTGGAAGTAGATTCTTCTCTGCAAGTATCTTCATTCTTAGTTCTGACATATGTCCAAGCTTTTTATGCCACGTCATTACTGATTTGTTAATCTGGACTAGTCACCGCAACGGATTACGCCAAAAAATTTGTCGTATTTTTCTCACCTTACTCTGATACCACTTATTGTGAAAATCGACCAGATTAGAGCAGGTTCATAGCTAAATAGGACTGAAAGAATATTAATGAACACACATATTTTACGTGAAATATTCCTAAATTAGGTAAAAACTACGAGCAAGAATAGAAGAATTTTACTACTGAGAAAATTGGAGAATTACAAGAAAAAAACTACACCCATAAAAATATACAGAATTTTTTTTTTCTCTTTCTCTCTCTCTCTCTTTTCTCTCTCACCTCACGCCTCTTTGTTATGCTCTGCCCATATATCTCTCTTTGTTCATCTCCTACCTATTTATAGGCAAGAGAATGAAGATATGGCCAAGCATGGTAGGCACCGAATTCGGTGCCTACCAGCCGCAGTTATTGACTTATTAGTCTTTAATCCCTTTAAGGTCAGGATTCGTTCATATCAAATCATCAAGAATTAAATAAAAGAGAAAGTATACTTGAATCTATTGTGAAATTTGCAATAGAGTCTTGCGATTTATCTTCCAAATTAGAACGTACCCTTTTCTTCAAATTTTCCCCCTAACTTTCTGTTTTTCTTTCTCTGATAATGGAATGTCAGAAAAAAATTATGTGTACATTTAATTTGGAGATCATAACCACTTTTATAAGGGTAAAACCCTAATCTAATTTTTAGTTTGGCCCATTATAAAACTAGAAATTATAACCTGGTCTCTACACATATAAAGCTCATACTTAAAATAGATACATAAAGCTCAAAATATGATAACCATATTAGACCGCTTTAATTAATTAGGCTCAACTTTATACAATAGCCTTTATATACAGTTATATATATATAAGCCCACATGTTTGATTAAAAATCCTTACAATCACCTCCTAAATGCATGTCACCTGAGGTAGAAAGAACCTCAAAGTTTCCATCTCCAACATCAAGCACTGCAAAAAGATATATTAGACGAGAAGTCATCTAGATCACGGGGTAGTCTAGTGGTAGAAATGGGGAGAGGATTATGTGAAAGGTTGTGAGTTCAAACATGGGGAGGAGCAGCCTTTGTTAAGGTGATGTAATCCCTCTAGTAATGGCCCATTCTTTGGAGCAAGTATCCCTACTATTATCTAGGATCAGACTCGGATTGACCTATCTATGAATTTGAGTGGATGACTCATAAATCTCATAATTAGTTAAGCGAAGCCCGAAATTTGAGTTATCAAAAAAACAAAAACAAAAAAAGTGCCACCTCCAAGGTCAAACACTAGAATAGTTTCGTGATTCTTCGTTTCAAAGCCATAAGCCAAAGCTGCAGCTGTAGGCTCATTTATAATTCTAAGGGCATCTAGGCCAGCAATATTAGCAGCATCTTTTGTTTCATTCCTTTTAAAGTAAGTTGGGACAGTAATCACAGCTTTACAAACTTGATCATTCAGAAATTTTAAAGCATCATCAGCCAGCTTTCTTAGGACCTGTTATAAAGCCAATACACAACAACATTCTATATCAAGCTGAGGTTTTTTCAGGCCTTGGGCTTAGGAAATCAAATGGAAATCCTAGAACAAATGTAACGTGCACAGAAATGCCAACTCCCACAGAAATAGTCACTTCAAGAGAACAAAAAACAGATTGACAATGGTCTTCATCATGTCCAACTGGCGTCTTAGAATCTAAACCTTGAAGAATTATATTATATCCCATATTTCAAGGAAGCACTTAATTTAAAAGCGTAATGGTCTTTTCGATCAATTCAATTACAGACAACAGAAAATAACATTTAAAAGAATGAATATGTTAAGCTAACCTTATACTACCAAGGCAGAGATCTCCTCAGGAGCGAAAAGTCTTCCGAGGGCCGAACATTCGAGCTTGACATTCCCATTATCATTATTAAGCAATCATTTCATCACAATAGCTTAAGCTATTGTGTAAGGTCAACTCAATTGATTTTATATATTCTCTAACACACCCCCTTAAGTGAAAGTCCTTTAGGCTTGAAACTTGTACAGGCCTACTTTCCCTTGTGCTTAATTTACTAGGTGGGTGGTAGGATTCAAACTCACGACCACTTAGTCATAAAAATTCTGATACTATATTAAGCAATTATTTCACCACAATAACTTAAACTATTGTGTGAGGTCAACTCAATTAATTTTATATATTCTCTAACAATATCACTCACCACCTTGTATGAAACCTGCATGGCCTCCTCCGCTTCATCGTATTTCCTACCAATGAATCTTTTGACAGAGAAGCAAGTGTTCTCAGGGTTTATTATAGCCTGCCTCGTGGCAATCTGACCAACAATCCTATCCCCGGTCTTGGTAAACGCCACCACCGACGGTGTTGTCCTGTGTCCCTCAGCGTTCGTCACGATCGTCGGCTTCCCTCCCTCGTTCACTGCCACAGCCGAGTTGGTCATGCCCAAGTCGACACCAATCACCTTCTCACACCGCACACTCACCACCTTCTTCCGTTTCCACGGTGCTGCTGCAAAACAAATTCGGGTTTGTACACGGAACGCAGTGCTATAGCAGGCAAGAAGACATTAGTCCATAATGCTCCTATCAATTCCAGAAGGTTAAGGATCAGATAAACCATTTCTCAAACTATTCTGAATTTTGCAGCATTTACTGAATTATGAATGAACGCACAAATCACTGCTACCATGAAAAGAGAAATTATAGCTTTTTATGAATTATGAATTTTGTAACACTATGGTTTTTTAATTTTGAAAGTCAAAAAGGTTTTATCTTTTACAATCTGTTTGATTATTTTAGAGAAACTATAGTTCAATCCTAGAAATTAAATATACCTTTCAGATGTGCCAGGTTTCATGCATAGTAAGATTGATAATGGTCTAAGTTTGATCTATATACAAGGAAGAAATATGAGAATCTGGTTTATGTCCTAGAAGAATGTCAAAAGCCCTATTTTTAAGTTTTGTTTTTATTTTAATCTTTAATATTTAGTTTTTTATTTTTGTTTTTAATGCTATAAAAAATCTACTTATTTAAATTTTTTGTTTTAATTTTTTACTATAAAATTATTTTTATTATAATAAGATTTTCTATTTAATAAAAATATTATTTAATTATTTAAATATTGATTACTAAAAAATTTATGAATAATTTATTTTATTTTTATACTTTAAAATTAGTTTTAATTTAATAATTATTTAATAAATAAAATTTATAAATAAAATTTAACTATTAAATTATTTATTTAAATAAAATATTTAATAAATTTTGACTATTAATTTATTAAGTTATATAAAAGGACTAAAATAAATTTATTTGTTTAATCAATTTAAAAAATTAATTTTTATTTAAAATTTATCTAATATATAATTAAATAATAAAATTAACTATACGAAATAATTTTTATTTTTTAAACATAGTAACTAAAATTAAAAAATTAAAAATAAAAACCTTAATGAAAAGGGTAACATATTTTAAAATACATAAACTTTTGGATTTTTGTCAACTGAGTGTTGAAGTTATTAAAATTTTTAATCAAGTGATCAACTTTTTACAAATTTAATAACTCAGTTCAAATCGTAAATTTTGTTAATATTTTGTTAATTTGGGATATTTTTTTATCATTGACATATAGTTATTTTTGAAAGAACTTTGTCAACTTGACAATTAATTTTTTTTTACTTGGGCACCTACATATTAACAAAATTAATAATTAAAAACAAGTTACTAAATTATAAAATGTTGGTCAGTTGAGTGAACTTTTTAAAAGCTTGAATACTATATTGAAAATTCCCAAAAAATCACACTTTAAAATCTAGTATCTCCAATATTTTAGAATCGATTAACCCTAGAAATAAAATAGAAGTCAAACAAACAATTATATAAAAGTGAAAACAAACAATTTTAAGATTCTCATTTTAGGGATGTAGAAGTGTGTGTATATGAATTTGCATCCAAAGTTTGCAACCTTTGCATTAGCACAGGAATCTTCTAATCCATGGAGAACAATGAAGTGATCCCTCATACTACAATAGCGTCTAATAATTGATCGTTAATGGTGCTAGAAGATTAGCATAAAATTCCTCATCTTTCCGTGGATGTTCAAAGAAGCTAAACAGTTCAGAACATTGTTTCTAGCTCCCATCAAAATTGCTGGTAGTAGAACAAAGAAGTTGTTGTCAAGCTTCTACACAAGTAATAATTTCTATGACAATCAACTAACTACGATCAGTAATATACAACTCCAATTACGAAGTCAGTAGTTTATATACAACATCCCCATTTTTGACTACACATTTACATTTCATTACAACGAGGCCACACTACACTTTGACAAGTCTCCAGGACCCTGCATATATTTTGTTCACGAGTCAGAAAGGGGCTCAAGTCCCATCCAATGTTTAGAACAGCCGGCTTCTAATATCCAGTCACAGCCTGTAAGAATCTTCATTCCAGAGCATTTGAACAGGTAAAGCCATGTTGGTATGCAGCTGCAGAAGCATATTAGTCCGGAATAGAATTGGAAACTTCCATCAGGGCTCAAGGTGTCTTCATAAACTTTCTGGCTTTTCTGGAAAAGCTTTTGGACATCATTCTGTCAGAGAATGTCAAAGGGAGTTCCTCCTCCAGTGTATCTCTTTGATCAGACCACCTTCTGGAATTACTCTCATGTTTTAAATTGTTGTCATTGAAGTTCTCAGGTGAGCACCCTTCCTCAGGAATATCCCTGTATAAGTGTTTCAAAATAAAGAGAGCAGTATCGTAATCCCTCCAGTAATTTCTGTAAATGAAGATTTAGAGAGGTCAGTCATACACTATCTCGATCCAGCTAAGTAACTGACACATAAAGGAGCAATTTGACACTGACAACAAGAAGTATTCAAAACATTCTCTGAAAGAATGCAAGCATTATAGAAAGGTTACGGAGAATGAAGTAAACGTTGGTCTTTACTAGGCGGAAACTTCAATGAAAATTCATTTATTCAGGTTGGAACCACAAAGACACCAGGTTGGAGGATTAGATTAACCTTCATCTAATATAAGCATGCACCATACTGACTGTACAAGCGCTTAGAAAGAAGTAAATGATCACTTGACCGTATCACATGAAGTGAACTATGTTCAATCTCATCAGATATGATCAATAAGATCAACAGTAATTCACACCGAAACTGAGTTCAATTACGTCACAACAAAGGGATACAAAAAAGCAAGTACAATTCTGTATCACTACTGTTGCATCTTTTTTGCCATAACTCGTTAGATAACAGCAGCCCGATCCTACAGGTTATGTGATTCCAATCTTAAGATAGAAGCAATTTCTTCAGCCGTTGCTCATCTTTGGCCAAAGTCAGTATCATGTTGCCTTCCATCAGAACCAGAAATGTTTTTTATATTGAAGTCAATCCAAAGGATGGCGTGACAAATTAATAAATGACTCCCTACTAGGTCAACATGGTAAAATGCCCTGTCAAAAGTTCTCCAGTTGGTGACCATCCATTGTATAAAAAAGTAGATAAGCAAACCAATATGCATGAGCACATATAATGTCCAAATAAAAGTATGAGGTCTCCAATCAATTAAAGATGAATGACAAATCCACAAAGTATGCTAGCAAGCTTAAAAATTTGCAGGCAGCACCATAAATGCTCAATGAGGCTCACAGTAGTGCAGAGAAAAAAGTACTTACGTATGTGATCCAATAGCTTGTAAATACGGATGTTCAAATGTTTTATCCTGCAAGTTTAGGACACCCATCAAGAGAAGATCAACTACATCGTCCTGCTAATATTTTCCCAAAAGCTGATCAACCAAAAGTAAAACAAACTCTATGTAATTATGCTCCATCAATGCCTTCATTTGGTAGCATTTTTCTGAAACCATCTAACGCCGAAAGTCTATCTCATAATCTCTTCTTTCAAGAAACCATTCAACACAAAAGTTTAAGCTTTTGAATGAAACCCAACAATAAATAATTTATTATCTATTTGCTCCATTACATGAATTGTGGATAATTAACAACAAATGCAAATCCACGATAACAAAGGCAGTTTGACCTTAAGAACCCTGGGTACAAAAAACTCCACATCACATCAAAACCCATTTCACCCAAAAGTACAAGCTTGTAGACCCAGTCCAAAATATTATAGCATGTAGATGAGATTCAAAAATAGATCTTATATTATACATCTTGAATCATATATCCGCTTGTATAACAATAAGCTGGTCATGATCTAGTTAACAGTAATCAAAAAGTTTACGTATAATCTACAAATCTATATTGGCTACTCAGAATTTTCAACTGAGTGAATAGTTTATACCATTCACCAATATATATTTACATCAATAATAGGGTACAAATATGAATAATTTACAAATGCAATATGTTTCTAAACCCAAAACCTTTTCATCACACAAGTTGCCAATACCACCTATATATGGATATCATTTCACTAGATTATATACATACACTATTAATAAATAATACCATTCAGCCTTACGGTTCAACAGCTTCAAATCCAGACAGTCTTTATGCTTTCATATGAACCAAAGAATATTTCATGATTCATAACTAACGATCCAAGTTGGAATAATCTCTCCAACTCAACCTTCACTTGCACATACTATGTCCAAGGAAACAAACTAAGAATAACTGGAATTAGTAAGAGCTGTCTAGATTCCCATACAGACTTTAACAGGGTTGGATCAAGTAATGTCTTCCCATGGGGGCTAATTCACCCTTGAAATTATATGTAAACATAAGTTGAACAAAGAGTCGAGTTAAATGGGATTTAGGTAAAGTCCAACCTAAACATTTGTATAGAAGTATAAAATCATATCCAATCAACTTGAAGCATAGGCATTATATTTATACTCAAAGTACATTTCAAGATGTTTGAACGTGAAACTCAGCCTTCAAAACTACATGTTGGTTTACATAATTAATAAAAAAGCTAATAGAATTAACTGATAAAATTGCAACTAAAAATTCGATAACAATACAAAATTTTCCTAGTGGTCTAACTAGAACTCAAACTCTTTTAAGATTTTGGGTCTACCCACTTCAACTAAACCAACTTTATTTACCTGTACACAAATATAAACATATCAAAAATGAAGGGTACTTTTCATTAATTGGTTAATCCTTTTCATTTTATTATTTCTTTGTTAGATATGGTGAGGAAAATGTGAAAACCTAGAGAATAGGAAAGCATAAATTACTATCCCCATTGCTCTTATTATGCATCTGTGCACAGTTTATAGCCTGAGTGTTAAAGTATTTCAAGATTTAATGTAATCAATTTTAATATATTAGAATCATAACTAATTGTAAAAGCTACAACACGACAATATCATATCGTAAAACAAAACATATTATTACCAAATAAGTTTATCGTTCTTCCATATAATAGTAACATCATGAACACAAATCTAATAAAATATGCAACTCCTTTGATTTTAAGGCTAAACCACATAAATCCTTGTTCATTTTCTAACACACTTCTATTGTTTCATATTTATAACGCTAAAGTAATCAAGAGGGAAAGGATCCTAATACTCATCTTGTACTGTCCCCACAAAACAATATAGAACAGGTATATGGAAAAATATATCACTGGAAAATGTGAACTGTACAGTAAAATAATGGTTAAGAATCAAGAATGTATGTCAGAAGATAGCACTTAAAATCACATTTCTTACTTTAAAATGCAAAAGAAAATATAAAATACAAAAGGATAAAAGTTGGACACATGACTGCAAAATATCCAGTAAAGATGGCTTCATATGACTGCAAAATATCTAGTGAAGATATCTTCATCTGTCACTAATTAATCCACATGATGTCCAAGGCGGAAATCAATCCTTCACAGGACAATAGTGTGGAAAGGCAACCATAGAAAAATAAATGTGTAAAACAAACAGCTAAAAGATTATGTATATGTACAACTACGTACTTGAAGCATATAATCTATGCGCCCTTCTTCACTTCCAGTTAACATCTCCATCATCAATGATCCGTATGTCCTGCCTTCATTTTCTTGGATATTTTCAGCTTCTGAGCGCAATGATAAGAATGTTTAAATTTAGTAAAATAGCTATTCTTTAAAGAGTTATGTGCAACATACGATAGAATAAAAGAAGAGAAACAGGTAATCATATGGCATGAACAATTGAATAAAATCGAAGAGTGAGAGAAAGCTGAAAATTTCTCTTACCTTGTGTACTATCCATGCTACTTGAATGGCAAACTGTAAGCACTTTAACCTGTTTAAATGGCAAAGCTTTAGATCCAGCGGATTTCTTGACCATGAAAAAATCAAATGAATCAGCAAAGCAAGGTTTCGAAACTTGAAAAATCCTGCAGAACTAAAACAGATAAACCCAGCAGGGATTTTCAACTGATTACAGACACAATTGGTCCCTTATAAACTAAAGATGCATGCAAGACTTTCAACTGATTACAGACACAATTGGTCCCTTATAAACTAAAGATGCATGCAAGTCTATGTTTATTAATTTACATGTACATGTGGCTCAATACATCAACATGCCATGAGTGTTATCCAAGAGAAAATTTAAAGCTCAGAAATTGAGAATAAAAATTGGATAGTTGACAAAAGTAGAATTGCAAACCAAGTTTCTAACAGTTAAGACACATAGTTAAACAAACTCAGTTAAAGTTTTATACCCGCATATTACACGCCCATTGGATTTCATTAACAAGGAGATAAGAAATGTACAAAAGAATTTATGCAGGAACCTTAGTAGAGGTATCACCTTTACTAAATTAAAATTTTTCATCATAGCTTGGGAACGAGCTGCTAATTCTTCAGTAAATTCCTACATAATAATGTGAAAATATCAACATGAAGAAAGATAATTTGCAATTTTTCTCTTTCAGAAGTGGCAGAGAGATCTAAAAATGAGTTACTTAATTGAAAAGCATTACCTGGAATCCAATATGCAGCCTCCTACCACCTTTGTGGTAAGGAACAATAACTGGACGCTTATCAATGTATTCTTTACAAACAAGAGGTTCCACTCTGAAAATGGAAAACACTTTGCATGTTGTGTTTTAGATAAAGTAGGCAACAAAATAGAAAAGAAAAACAAATGCAGTCAGATTTTTCATTTGTCAAAATTAGTTCTTTCAAGTTGTCAGAGGTAACAGAGGCAGCGCTGTCCAATACATCCCAAGAATTACAAGTACACTACGTTGTATATGCAAAAAGAACATATATGTACATTTGCAAGGTCTATGTTTATATCATGTGCAAAAAAAATTTACGATTTCCCAGTTTATAATTACAAGGTGTACTGAAAAGTTTGACCAGCTAATTTCTGAAGAGCAAAGGCGAACCTGTAGGCCACAGGATCATATGGATGAAAAATGTTAAACATCTGACGACAACATGGCATCTCTTCAGTGATATTTTCCTCTTCCCAATATTCCTTCCCTCTACCTGAAGTTGAAACAAAAGGCAGCATTTAAAAATTTTAGTCTAGGGATTTCCATTGAAGAGAATAACCACTCTCCCGCATAAGAAGATGATTGAAAGGCATGAGCTTCACTCAATAGCTTAAACTTTTGAATATAATGGCTTCTTAATATAGTATCAAACCCTTTTATACCCAAGACATCACAAATTAAAGTCTTAACCTAATCTGTCAAGAAGAATTCTCATTTCAATACACAAGACTTGAAGGCTACTGATATTTTCATGATTTAACCAAGGCTATTTCCCCTGTGATTAGGCTATTAAAAGCTAATACGTGATCCAATGAGTAGCATCCAATAGCAAGATGGGTCAACAATTTTAATTTGGAGACAAATGAGAGGGGTCAAACTGAATTTTGTAGACAAACTCAGAACTGAAATTAAGTACAAAATACAAAAGCCCCCACTGGTCCAATAGCTTGAAATTTCATGTGAAATATTTTTCAAAATGATGAGAAGAAAAATCCCATATACTTGCTTTGAACATCTTGAAAACAATTAGAATGTGTAATTGCCACAAAAGTTTAGATGCATATATATGTAAGTAAACCAAAACCCAAAAATTGACAAGCATTGATGATTTTTGCATTTTCCACTTCCTATTCAATTTTATGGGGTACATAAAACTAAACCTTTTCTTAATTAAAGTCTCGGTACAATTAAAACATGACACTAAAGACATTTCCATTAACATTAAGAGGTCATCAATCTCTGATTATATAACTACAATGAATTACAATGGGATTTAAAGAAATGAAAGTAAAGTAACAGCACTGGAATAAAAAGGGCATGACAAGTGGACTGATATTAAACACTTTCCACGATAATCATTACAGAATTTGTCGAAAGGACTCTGTTTGTTATCTAAAATCAAGCAGTTAGATGGAAACTAAAAATTGAGTTATCGCAACAGAGTTTCACTATCTTGTCTCACCTAATCCTAAATGAAATACAAACACCGTCCAGTCTCTCCTGCCCCACACTGTGCCATTTAATGATGTTGGTTATATTCTACTGTAGGCACCACAATGCACCCCAACTTCCCAAGTTCTCTGATTAATAAACCAGAGGAAGGATATTTACATCCATTACAACAAACTAAATGGAGCACCTGAAAGCTTAAAGAAAAAGGGAATATATTATGATTGATGTTTGCAGTATTACCAATCCCAAGTCGAATGTTACGAAGAGCAAGGAAGACTCCAAGAGGTGATCCAACAGCAAAGAATGTGTCAACCTAATACAAGAACTCAAGTCAGTCTAAGGGCCTGCTCCATCAGATATCATTAGAAGCAACTGAATGAAGACCAAAAGATTATAGTTTCTAGCAAAAAACTTCACTGTTGAATGAAAAACTTTATCACCTCTAGAAAATGAACATTGAAAAAAGGAGCTACTGTTTGCGAATATGAAGGTGAAAGAAAATCAAAACAAAAAGGAATAATTGCATACATTAAATTCAAGCTTCGTGTACTTAATATAAGGAGTATAGCTCTTTGGTGCATTATGACCAGGTGGCATCGTCTCAGATATATGTTCTTCTGGTATGCTCACTCCTGCCTTCCCATTTTCTGCTTCACAAAGTTAGATCAGAAGTTCTTGGACACACAGCTTCATCATGAAACAGAAGGCAAATCATGTATCAAGACATCAGTAACTACCTCGACACAATCCACCAATTGCATCCCTACCACTACGGGACTCTAATTCTTGTATCCTAGCCCTCAGGATTTCAATCTGAAACACAACCGGCGTGAATAGTGTAAGCAAGAATGTAATGCGTTGGGACCCTTTGTATATAGTGTTTTCTAAAATCACGCTAAGTCGTTGTATATAAACTGGATCTAGAGTTGCAAAAATTTTTGAACCATATGCACTGTTTTGAAAAACACCAACTCCGTAGGGTTTCTTGGCATATTTAACCACAAAATATCTGGAATCCTTTTAAATAAATAACAAATGTTAACATAAAAACAAACCTCTTCTCCAAGAGATGTAATTAGCTTGTCCTTTCCATTGATATCCTTGCAGTCTTCCACTTCCCTTTTCTCCAAACCAGCAATGCTATCCCTTTTCTCAGATGTGGCATCACTGGAAACATTAATTTCTTCATGGAAATCATCCTCACTGCGCCCTTGCTTGGTATTCTCAGGCATGATAGTCATCATATTTGAATCTGATGCTACAGGACTCACAGAAGCAGATGTGTTTCCAAGTCCATCTTCATTTACCATAATTGATTGTGCACTCACTTCATCAATAAAATTTGATCTGTCCGTCGATTTATTGTTTTCCTCGCAATTGATTGAAGAGCCATATGTTAAAATTTGGTTATTCACGCACAAACAAGACTCCGGATTTTTTGTAGATTCTTTGTGGATTGAATCCATTGGAAATGGTGAGGACAGATCCCCCTGATGGCAAAGGATGTCATACGAAAGGACACTCCCAAGAGAATGACCATATATAGAGACCTGAAAGTCTCAAAAATTACTTTGAACATTCAATGGAAAGAACAGTAAAAATAAACAAAGAAACAAAAGTAATGCATATGAAGCACATACCTTGCCATCATAACCAGGATTTCGCTTCAAAAACTTCAAGTACAAGCAGTTTAATTGATTTGATACCTGCACCAGGTGAAGTAGGATTAAATTTTTATTACTTTAAGCATGCTTCTGAGCACAATATTAGGGATCCATTTCCATCCCTGTGACAAGTAATTCTTGAAAAGAAAATGATCAATGAGACAGAGATATATATAAATGTAAACAGTAAATCACAAGATAAAATCTACACAATAAATGACAAGATACAAGCCTCATAGAAGAATTCTTAAAATGGCTAAACCATAGATAAAGCAAAAGCACTCCCTTATGCTGAAGTTCAGTATTAATAATAAGGAATAACGTGAATTGAATTCATAACAATCAAACCATAAAGGTTCTAACACCACATCAACAAATTCGACCGAAAGCTGAACTTACAAGTGAGGTCCAAAGATGTACACTTAGATTTTATATTTACAAGATATACTACATGATGCTTAAAGTCTCCTAATAACTTTAATTGCTCTGAAAAAGGGAGTGAACACTACTACTTGTGAGGAACTATGAAACAACAGATGGATAAAAGGTAAGGAAATCAAATAGTAAGGTTTATATCCATATGTTTACACACACACACACACATTCGAAGATGAAACAGAGGGCAGAGAACACAGAATAATGGATCTATATTCCCTTCATTGTTCGTACAGCCTATTTTGATAAACAAAAGCAAAGAATTATGAGCCAAGGTTTGAAAATGGAGATAGTGTACCGAGTCAATAATACTTTGACAGTAGATAGGGCTCATGTAGTATAAGACGTCATGAACCGTAGCACTCAGCATGATCCGCAAGCCTCTTACACCATCTAAAGTACACTTGTCCACAGCGGTTTCACCACTAAGTTTCAAACCCTTCCTCCACTGAAATAAAAAATCTGATAGAGAATTCAATATAAAAAATATATAAAAGGCACTAATACTGCCTACTGCAAGGAGAAAGAAAAAATGATGGGAAGTATAAAAGCTTCAGACTAAAATACTTTTAGCAAATTAGATTCATATATGTGGTGGGAGATATCCAAAAGATATGCAAGTTTCACAAGCAACCAATCCCAAAAGAGTCAACGACATGAGAATTAAGAAGCTCATGAAATAAGTATATGAATTATTAGGTTCCATATACACCAATTATGACATCTACAATAAGAAGAGTTGCTTCACACTTCGCAATGACAAACAAGTCAGGGAAATAGGAATCATATCTTTTATAAATCAACAATTTTTTGAATGATCAATTTTATAACCTCATGATGCTATAACACTAAAAGGACAAACGTTCCTCCAGAAAACTGGTTCCTTCATCTCACAACAACAGCTCTCTTTAGTGTTTTGTATAATCCGTAGCTCATATCAGCATCCGAAGTCATCATCAATATATGAAGAACCTATGAAATCATTCTGTAAAACTGAAACTAAGGTCTTATTAACCTGGCATGGAATGAAAAGCACACGTTGTGCAGATCGTTGTTGTGAAGTAAGATGTCTTTCAGCAAGATTTGATGTGATATGGCGAAAATCTCCAACATCATCAACTAAATTAGATTTCTCCAACCTTTGACCAATACCATGAACCATAAAAACCACATGTCGAACAGGAACCTTGACCACAAAGAAAAATGACGATAATTAACAATGGCAATTTTAAGTCACATTTCTAAAATTTGAAAGAGCCACATGGAGTGGGAATTTATTGCGAGTATAAACATAACAGACAATGTCTATATTCTGATTGCAAACCTAGTGGAAGCCAGGTACTAGTCACATTCATATATTGAAACGGAAACAATGCCAAAAAATGAAAATTGAAAACAAAAAGAACCTGTGAGCAATAATCATCCATCTCCTCCTCCTTCTGCTGTCGCAATTCATCCTACATTTATAACAAGAAAGTAAAAAAGAAATTATGTTGTTAATTAGAAAAATTAGAAGCTTCCGGGCACAATAGATGTGACCTTAGTTTTACTGGGAATTTACTGAATATTCAAATTTGGTTATCATAACAAAGCCAGTACTTGACAAAGTTTACCAGGCAAGAAATTTAAATGAAAATGTTCATATTCTGGTGGACGTTGATGATAAACTTTTGGTAGCAAAATCATGCTAAGTTGGCTATCATAGTGGTTTGCTATTGCCTGGTGGCTATTGAGTACTTGAAATGGATGGCATAGAGTATTGAAGTATGGAAGTGTTTCTACCATCTGTCACAACTTTAGAAACTATTTACAAAAGACATCAAAAATAAAACACCCAATTCTAGAAATAAAATCAATATTTAAACTAATGTGTCTGTGGTTCATTGGTAGAGAAGATTAAAAGCCTTCACCAGTAGGTTCAAATATTGGTGGAGCCTTTATGCTATCCGATTAATAAAATGCATATTTAATTAGCATTAATCTGCCAAATCACATAAAAAGAGGATAGGGCAGCCTAAGAGCAAAATACCTGCACTTCTACATTCACACATAGAGATATAGCAAAGGATTAACTACCTTATGAATACATAAATAGCACTTATTCATAAACTTTGCATCACATAGGAGAAGGATCAAACCATACATAGTTCAGAACTAATAATAAATCATAAAGGCGGGAAAAATGTTGAGTCCAGAAAATTAAATTGTGAAGTTCATAATAAATCATAAAGGCGGGAAAAATATTGAGTCCAGAAAATTAAATTGTGAAGTTCATGTAGTGCTGCATTATAAAGAATGAACAAACCTGTGTTGGTTTTGTTGATTGTGAAGCAGAATAACCGCGTCTTAACTTTACCCCAGCTCCACTTAAATTAATCACTCCAGAAAAACTCAAAGAATCAGCATTAAGCCAAGCTTCCCAGGTATGATCTTCTCCAGTAAAAAGTGCATGAAGTCCCTACACACAGCCAAGATGCAACATGCTTCAATTTGTTCAACTAATTATAGAATAAAAATAAAGAACTCAGCTCATAAACGAACACGTACTGGGGTAGAGCCTTGCAAGTCAACTCGAGCTGCAAAGAGTCCTGATGGTTGAAATGTCCGGCGATGCCACACCTGGAGAAAAGTCCAGAGTTAGTGAAAGACGAAAGCTCCCCTGACAGAAAGTCAAAATACCTGAAGACTTATCACAAAGTCTAATAAAATTATTGGTGAATGAAAACTAATTTGTTCTTCAAATAATACAATTGCAAATACTAGATGCTGGTTCTGCTGAAACCTGTCTGCGATATGCAATCTCCAACTGTTCAGCAACATCCTCACGCACTGGCAACCAATCAAGGCCCCCCTTACGAGCGAACCAATGACCTCTTAAAACACGTCGATTTTCTCCATGCCAATAGACAGGAAAACAATGCCTCCTTAGTAGATCTACCTTCAAAATGAAATTTTATAAGTTTCAGAAGAAATTGAAACATCGCTCTGATTGAAAAACAAGAGGTGTTTCATCAAGAGAAAGAAACTAATACATATCCAGCAAGTAGAAAAAGATAAATTGGGGAAAGAGAGAATACTTCATAAAGTCCTCCCTTTACAGGCACACCAACTCGCTCTTCTTCCTCTTCATATAATTGAGACGGCTCAACACACTCTTGAGCATTTTTTCCTTTATCCAAAGGTCGCCCTTTTGGACCTTCACTACATTCTGCATACTCTCTCCACCAAGTAGATAGCAACTCTTCCTCTTTCTGAAATTCAACATGCAACAATTGAAATTAAAAAATTAACGATGAACAAGAACAACTTTAATTGACAAAGAAAACTAATCATAACCCCCAATCTTTTGAGCATGATGTTTTCCCTATTCACAGGATTGATTTCACAATCCAGCTTCTGGACTCATCATCCAAAAAATGCTTAGTTGCAAATAAATTGATTAAAACTTGATTTAACAAATTCAGTATATCCTACATATGCATGAGTAAAGGGAATGCTTAAACTTTTAACCAAAATGATATTTCCGAATAACCTGCAAGAAAGCTGCCTCTATTGCAAGAGAATCTCTCATACCAAAACGAAAATATTCACCCTTTCCCACTACCTCAGTGCGAGGGATTGAGGCAGCTAACTCTGCAGAAACACAAAAACAACAATGTGAGATGTTTATTCTATCCTTTCCTTCACAAACTACAACTGAAGCTCTTTATAATTCATGGATTAACTAAGAGGCACAAGAAAACAATTTGATGCCATAATTAAACTATTTCATACTCCATTTGGAAAGGTGGACATGTCAGAAAATCATTAAGTTTCATTGGGAAATGGTGAACCACTTGATCCTGCATAATTGCTATATTGAAACCAACCAAATTTATACGTGATTCAAAAGCTAACACAGAGTTCACAAATCAAGCTCATTAAGATCTTTCAGGCAAGATGTTATATCTGAACATGCTAGCATATTATGTTACTTCAATTTTCTTTATTCACAGAAGCAATCACATAAACCAAATGAAATTCTAGCTGCTTTGGCAGCTATACACATGATTAGTTGAGTGTGCCAATTATCAATGGATCAATGGTAGGTAGAGAGAAGAAAAGCCAACAGAGCAACATCATCAACATGTTGATTGATTGGCAATGTCAAAGATTAAGTCACCTTTCTCCGCCAAAGGCACCTTGCAGAAGTACCACCGAATGTCACTACCATCTGATGGACTACTAGTCTGTGCAAGATACTTCTGACGGCCCTTACATTGTTCTATTGCATCCACCAATCTTGCAATGTTATATGGAGTATTCTTCAGCAAGTCAGGCGATGTTTCCTCTGAAGCCACCTGATTTGCCTCGGAATGTGCCATCTAAGTATGCCAAACGCCAAATGGGTAAATATTAAGTGTGACCCAGGCTAAATACCCAACTCCTCTTTCACATTAAAGATCAAAGCTCGGGAATTGTTGTGAACAGGAATGGAAGATGGTGCTCGAATTAAAAAACAGAAACAAGTTCTCTTGTCCTTCAAAGTTGGCAGAAAACAGGAAACTCTCCCAGAATAGAGACAATGGAACCTGAAATCCGCACATATAGAGTAAGATAACTCCAACGGAACAAGATATAAGTCATTAACACTGATAACAACTAACAAGGGACACGAGAGATATAGATGGTGAAGTTCAAAAAAGATAATTATACAATCATCCCACTCTCTTTCAATCAAATTTAACTCCTTCATTCATAATCCGCTTAGTAACTCACAAGAATTCAACAATTGAGCCTAGTCAATAGAAAATTTAAGCAATGAAATTTAAGAATAGTAAAAGGATACCAATTTTCAGAAATCCAACTAACTTCCGCAACAAACCCTACTTGTCTGGTTGCATGCGGTCTCGCCTACCACTGTAATGGAGTTGGTGTTGGGAGAATCAAAACCCAATTTTAGAATTAAAATGCACAAGCGAAGTTAGAAAAGCTCAGAAGGTCCTAACCGTGGCAAGGAGTTTGGTGACGGTGATGCGAGGAAGAAGAAGAAAGTAGCGTCCACGGATACGCTTTATTGGGAATTTGGTTTCCTAACCAACAAGAAATCAAATCAAAGAAAGAAAGGTAGCTGAGAAAGGGGGGGTTTGAATGTCAGGTTCACAACAAGAACATGAAAATGAAAATGGCCGATTAAAAAAATCAATATTATAATTATTTGAGTTAAAATGTTTTAATATATAAAATTATAACCATTAAATTAAAGATTTTTTTAAGTATAATATATTATATATAGTTCTATAGAAATTAAGCATATTTTTGGTACTAATATGGGTTTTAATTTGAATAGAATTGGAGACATTTTGATTGATCGTAGACTTCGATTCAACATCTTTCGTTGTAGGTTTTGCTGCTATAGAACCCTAGCATCAAAGTTTCAACATTTCTGGGGATCTGAATCGTCAAAAATCGGTGAGTGGATTTCAAGAGAATGATGGAGCAAAGTTGTCGGCGATTGCCTTCATGGATGCAGTTGAGTACACCTGTTGCAGCAGTTGTACCTGATGATGCGACTGCTAATAAGAAACGGAAGACGAAGACGACGATGGATTCTTCTGCTCAAAAGCCTGAGGAGCTCTCAACGAGTTCATTTTCTCTGAGAAAGTGCGGGTCTAAAAGTGATCGAATTTCAAGAGAGTCCAATCGTGAGAAAAAGAGGAAGTCCGTGAGAAAGGAGGTTGGCGAGAAGAGAAGAAGAGTGAAGATTGACTCCCGTGAATCTCCTCACATGCTCAATAATGATGATGAAGATGATAATGATGATGACAATGACGATGAGCTGACTGTCGAAGATCTGGTCAGCATCGCTGAAGAGGTGATTCACTACTTACTATTTTGTTCGTACAGGAATCTAAATACAGAATCTGCAACGTCTTCAAATTTAGTAATCTTGATCTCTTAATTTTGATCCATAAAACTCAACAAGACCTCACCTTTTCTCACTACAAATGCCACCACTGTTTCTTACTTGCAGTATGTGAAAGCCGACGAGAACTCAAAGCAACAACAGCATTTTTTAGTAAATAAGGAGCAGGAATTACAAAGTGGACATCCCACCTCATCCTTATCTGAGCAATCTGTATCTGTCCCTGATGGTAAAAACAAATCACCAGCAATAGAATTGCATGATTCAGTTGATAATTTGAGGAACGAACAAAGCAGCCTTACTAGTTCAAGCAAGCCAGGTGACCCTGCACAGGACATGCTGGATCTGTTGTTAGGTCCTTTGCTTAAGAAACCACCAATGGAGAGAAAGGAGGAACTCATTGTGGAAAATATTGCTTTTACTGATAGTGTGAAAATGGAAATTCAGAATGATAGTGGAGAAGAAATAGCTCGTCCAGTGAAGAAGAAAAGCAGTCTCAAAGACAAGGTATCCCACTACTTGATTGAATAATGTATCTGCATTTCCCAATATAGGAAATAAGTTGCAGCCAAAGTAGAGAAACTCGAGGTGCTTCATCAGCAGCTCCGTTTGTCATCCGACGATTAAATTGCATTTTATTTTTGGACGAAACTCTCCGGGATACTTTTAGGATGTATGATTTTCAGGACTTTGAGATAGTGAGCACATGTTGTGCAAGACACTTATTCTCCTTGCACATACTGCAGTTATGTTCATATTTCTGTGTATAATTATTTTAGAATGGCTAGGTTACCCAATCCTTTGTTTTGTGTTTATTCACTTTATTGAAAAAGTTCCTTCACTTTACAGTGTATTCAAGAAGCAAGCTCAGCTTTTGTTCCCTACGAGCTCTTCGTAATATAAACATTCTTTCTACCACTGATTTAGTATTTTCAACTTCAGTGTATCATCTTAAATGGCATTTCCACATCATAACAAAAGACAGAAAAAGAATTACTTCAAAAAAACTACAAATTTCAGTTAGACTACATATTTGCTAATCACTGTGGTCAATAGTAAGGCCCTATTACAAGCCTCAATAGTGTTTTCATTATTACACACATTTAACTTATATAGTCTTTGGAGTATTATGTTCCACGGTCAATCCCTAGCCTAGACAATTGTGCAAGGAGTGAGCAAATTAGTGTACTGTTAATTTCTATTCCAAGGTCATTGATCAATTAGACGAGGAAGCTTGTCTCTTTCTCTTATGTTTATTTTAAGGCTTCCAAAAACTATCAGTTCTCTTTTTCCATTATTGTTATTCCACAGTAATAGTTGCAAACTTGCAAGTGCAACCAGTTCTTTTCACAGTTTCAACTGGATTTAATTCAGGCCTTGTTTAAAATTTCTTCCGACAAACTTTTATTTGTCCAAGGATGATTGTACCTGGATAGTTATCATCCAGATTTGTTGTGATGTGGTGTTAGAATATTCAAGGGATAAAAGTCGAATCCTCATAACAGCTACTTGTACTACAACAAGTGTTAATTCTCTTTCCATATTCACAAGAGCATCAAGGGTATTCTTGAAGAATTTTATATCTACATTTGAGTATATATATACCTGTATGATGGGGTGAGTAGCTTCTGGGGCCTGGTATATTATTGAATGAAGGCGTAAAAGTTTTGTTGTGTGCTTTATCTGGTTAAGATATGCCAGAGAGCTTCATATATTATTCCGGAACCAATGCAAATCTCTTGCAACAATTGACCGTGCTGAGTAAGCAAACATGCTGCTGTGACCTAACTTGCTGGGTCATTCTTTACCAGATGCCATGTTTTAATAGGCGGGTTAAACAACTACATCTTTTGTGGTGGTTGAACTATTGCATACTGACTTCAGTATGTATGCTGATGCAGCAGAGAACAGTATATTGAACTAGACGGAAATTTTGAAGAAATGAGAGAGAAGAATAATATAGGAGAGTGAAAATAGTGAGGAGAGGATAAAGAAGAAAATTGTTGTAAAACAGTAACTCAAGTTCAGTTCTCCTTTAATTACTATTTTCATAACACTTAGTCAGTTCGCCCAGGTATGGGCACGAGAAACTATGAATTAGTCAAGATTGTACAAGTAACTTTGTGATCTTCTAGTTCCAAGTCATTGATCTTATCAACCCCAATTATTTATTGGTTGTAGCTATGGGAAATTATTATGTATCATTAAGACGTTCTGTTTTTTGTATTTGTACTTCTTTAGGGAAGTTGAAACCATAACAGCACCGGAATTGGCAGTCCTGCATGATATTAGGATATGTAAAGCAAGTGGTTTAAGCAGAGATGATGACCTTGTGTTAACACAAGCATAAGGCTTAGGAATCTTCTTAACGTCTCGGGTCTATTTCTGCAGATGATTTGCGTTTGAGGTACTTGCGAAGTGCTTCTTGGGGATTGACTTAGTAAAAGTTCGAATAATTGGCAGACATACCTGGGAAAGACTGTAGCTGTTCATTATGTAGATTGTAGTGGCTCATTTCATTAACTAGAAGAAGAATTCAGGTGATTAATAACAGTCTTGAACTCTGTTAGAACATATTGAACTGAGTCAAGAGTAAAAAATTCACTCTCTCCACGGTCATGATTAGATCCTTTCAACTGCCGTAAAGTTAAAGAAAACAGTTCCATAGTTTTATGTGCTTGTGGATATTTTGGATATGGGATTGTAATGATTTTACTTTTCAGTGAGAATTCAATGGATTTGCTTAGACAAAATGGCTTTGAAGGGCAGAATCTATTGCATGAGTGGTTTAATTGAATGTCAATGTGAGATGCAAAGGAAACTCAGGGAAAGGAAGCGCTGGTGGCTTAACTAGAATCCAGGACATGGAAAATCTTGGTGATTTCTCAGTGAATTAGAGCACGAAAAAAGCATTTTGTATAATTATGCTTAGAAAGTTGGCTACCAAATGATGACCTGAGTCTGACTCAATGCATATTGGCCATTAAAAAGATGCATAGATGTTGCGGAATCAGGGGCCTTACTTTCAAATGATCAGAAGGTGCAGAAGCCTAATGCGAATGTTTGACAAAGTCCCTGTTAAACATTTCTGTTGGGAAGAAACTTTTTCTACTCGTTGGATCACCTCATATGTGAGAAACATTCTGTATTATATCCAAGAACCTCCAAATGGAGTAAATTAAAGTCTTGCTGATGTAAGTGGAGTTACTCAGCCTGTGGAATGTAAAGAGACTTAGAGCTCCCTCTTTTACATTAAAAAAAAAGTAGAGAGACTTATTTTTTTAATTGGGAATATGTTATTAGTCAGAAGTGTTGCCATTTCTTTTCTGAACGGTACAGGGTGTGGCTTTTATTGATTTCGATATAATTTTTTGTAAACTTGAACAAAAAGTTCTGTTTCAGATTGGTTGTTTCTGTCTGTGCATACAATTCCCTTGTGGTTTTCTGGATCTGGAATCATGCTCCAACTATTTTGTCTCAATGTCATCATTTGTCATTTTTCTGTAAATGAAACAGCAACAGCATATATTCCATTTTATTATTCAATTGCTTTCTTAGTTTGGATAATGTTTTACCATTTAAATGAGTACTTACCTAATACCTGTCATACTGATAAGCAGTTTAAAACTACAAGTGGGCATTTTACTGAATTCAACTAGGCATTACTGCAATGAAGTAATGGATAGATGATGGATAATTATATTAGGGGCTAAGAGTATCCATGACCTCTTCTTTGTCAGTCTTCTCGTTTTCTTGCTGTAATAAATTTTAAACGGTCCTCCTGCTAAAAGGGAAGAGGAAGACAACAGTCTGTCTTATCTATCAAACATTATCTGGAGCAAACTCTATTGTGCCACAACTCTTTCACACATTTAAGTACAAGGTATACAGTTGAACAATCATGTCATGCACGTCTTTTGGTGTTGTCACTTCTTTGCTTGTTGGAGTAGTCTGATGTATAGTCAAAAATCAATTAAACCTCATGCCAGCTTGGTTAGCCCGGAGATTTTCTTTTTGTCAGATTGCTGTACTGTTCTTAGCTGGAAAATATATGAGCATCCATTTAGAAGCTCCCAATCTCTTTCTGCTGGGAATTGATGGGTGGTGTTAGTTTGAATCTTGGAAGTCCAACTTTACGTCCTGTTTTCTTGACATCTTCCTGGATTTGGCTCCGGTATTCTCTAAAAGTGAATTTTCTATACACTGAGGGCTCCTTGCAGCTTCCTATTAACGAATCAAATGAAGGGCATAGAAAATAAGCTATGGAGTATCTTTCCTGTCTTTCATTAGTCACCACCTTGTGTTGGACGCTCCTGTAAGTGTCATTGCTCCAAGCCTATATATCGAAATTATCGCAAAGGAAATGGTTAGGAAACAGCTTTCTTCAGCTTCTTTCCAACATGACAAAACAGATTGGAGTTGGACAAGGATAAAATGCCAAATTGAGCTTTGAATGAATTAGCGTCAGGCTTGACGTGGTCAGTTGGTATATTCACTATATTGTCATCTTTTTGCTGAGCTAGTTTTGTCCTGTTTAATGACTAAGGCAGGCCACATGAATAACATTTCTTTTTCTTAGGAAAGGTCAAGGAAGGTATATATGCGCTACAGTCTTCCATTCTTGATTCCCAAAACATTTTTATATAGGATAAACCCTATCTGTAACGACTCGCCTAGTCTACATTCGAAGTCATAGAGTCGAATCACCTCCTCTTTTTTACTGCTTTTTTTACTGCCTTTTTCTGTTTTCGATTGAAAAGCATAGGTTTGCTCCGTCAGATTGGAAGAAGATGTTACTTAACGAAGTGGAATGACATGACTCATAGTCGAGAAAATGTTATAAATACCTGAAAGAGATCTCCAATGTTGACTATAAGTGCATGCTGATTAGGTTTCACAGCGACCCATTTGGAATCCTTCAGGAGCTGAAGTCCACCGACTTGATCTTGGTAAAGTATGGTAAGAAAATCGCTATCAGTGTGGGGTACTAACCCAAAGATGTCAGGGGACAATGGACAAGCTGGGTAGCGATTTAAACGAAGGAAACAAGTGCTTTCTTCACACATGTCGTCAAAAACCTGTGGTGAGTGACCTAAATTCTCTGCCAGGACCCCAGCGAGTAACTTGGCAAGCTTTGACATTGCCGCTGCAAATTCCGTCATCACTTCCCTATTGGTTACAGTTGTCATCATCATAATCATCAGATTAGTATATCTGATTATCTATGTATTAGTGAAAACCCAAAACAACTTTTAAAAGGGTACTTGGAAATGATCATTGGGATGCTTTTTGGACTACTACCAATTAAAATTGGAATCATTCCTTGACGTAATTGCTACCTATATTACTAAAAGCCTTAGCCAACCAATGTCATGATTTGAGGAATTAAAGTTATAATTAAATTTGTATCGCATCAAATATCTTTAAAGCAATTAACCAATCTATTATATGTAAAAAGAATATAGAAATATTTCGAATTAATTGTATTATGTACTGTATATATTTCATGAGAGTTGTTTAAAATAACTTCAACAAATATATAACTTTATTTTAAATATAAACAAATATTCTGTATGAATTGTATTGATAAATAGAATATAAGAATATTCAATAGTATACAGTCTTATTTTTAACCGTATGAGAAGAAAAAAAAAAACTCTTTGACTAAACATAGATAACAACTCCATCAAGTTTATGATCAACTGTAACAGAAATGGAGTTAGAAACATGTCGGAAGTACAGCCATTGACCAACTTATAATTAATTGAACAAATTAGGTGCTCGCTGCTTTGCAGAAGTTCTATATCCATATGAGCTCTCTTACACTGGTGTACATGCCAACTTCATATAGATTTATATCGACTTGCATTAAGGAAGATGATCAGAAGATGAGGAATAAGATGTAAAACATATTGTCACTGGCACAAAACGAAACTGATGGAGACCAAAAGTAGTAAATATCATGATACGCATAGATAGAGAGAGTGAGAAAGATTACCTTAAAGACATAAACTCCCCATAGCAGTCTGGATCAGAGATTTTAGTGAGAGGGATATGGAAAGCCTCAGACCAGGAGAACTGGTCAGGACAAGTAGCAGTTGGTGTACCCCATCTGTAAGAGTCGTTGAGAAGTCCACAACTAGACTTCCTCTCAAAGGGGGTTTGAAACAACTTCATTTGCTCACTTCTCATCTTCTTCAGCAACTCATGGCTTATCCCATGTTCCACCACCTGGAAGAATCCCCACTCCGAGGAAGCTCTGGCGATGGCCAAAACACAAGCTTTCTGCTTCCTCTCGTCGTCACTGCTGAGACCACTGAGGTCTATCACTGGAAGTTGGCATCCCTCCAAGGCTGGCCCATTGGTGGGATGATGAATTTCAGCTCCAGAGACTGAGGAGATGGCTCCATAGTGGTGCAAAAGAGGTGGACTTGATGGTGATTCTATCATATTTTTGCTTGTTTTATTAACCATGCTTGTTAGGGGTAAAATATGTGAAGATGATACTAAGAATCCTATATATATATATATATATATAGTGAAGTAGGAGTTTTTGATTGGAGCTAAAGAAGAGAGTGGACAAACAGCACAAGACGAAGAGAACAAAGATGAAGGCTACTAAATTGCGACAGTTGGCAGGAGGAGAGCAATTCACTCCCTGGAAGTATTGAGCTTGGACAGACCTAGTCTAACACGGATACTCATCATCACTATTACTTATAGATATTCAACAGCCACAGAAAAGAAAAGGAAGAACAGAAAGACCATAAGAAGAAGACGATATTATGTGTAAAAAGAAATGATTGGAACCAAACCTAATCTCTTTGTTGACTTTTATTCACAAATATTGTTTTTGGTTCAATGGTTGGTCCATAGGTAGGGGCTGGAGGGAAGCTTTTGCAGTATCATTGACAAATGTTTTTTTCCAACACTTTTGGGATTTAACTTTTTTTACCAGAGACCAGACCATGATTCATGATACATCCTTTTCCTACCCCACAAGCCTCCCCTTTCTTTCTTTCTTTCTTTCAGATTCATTGACCCGAAATGACACTAAAATCACGCCAAACCAAACGTGCCATTTCAACACCTTCTGTAGTGTTCCGTGGACTGTAATGAAGTGATCTACAATTTTATCTTCCAAGGTCTTAAATTATGGATTGCATTGCACTGTAGGAGATTGCGATAATTGCAGACGATATAGTAATAGTAATCATCGTAATATTACGTTATCCTTAAAAGGATTTACCGACGGATTGAAAAAGAACTAAGGGACAGAAAAGGAAGAGGGTTTGGCTTGGCAGGCACATCATGCATGGGGGAATTTTCATGATCATTATCAATTAACATCTGTAATTGATAATCGTTGTTATCTCCTTCATCAAAGTGCCTTTAATTTAACGACTTTGACTTGTAAGAGTTTTATGATTATATATGCTTTGCTGGTCGTTAGACACAATTGGGATAAAGTAAAAAAAAAAAAAAAGCCAACCATTTCTTAAAACTATGACTATCATTGATATTAACAACTATATATTAATATGCCTCTCACCAACTCTTTCTTCTGTCTTCCACATTGTTCTTGGTGTTTCTTGGAACTGCTAACGTAAGACATATGCATAGCATTAACATGCAACGGTCTGATCTGGTACGTAGTTCAACCATTGGTATTTAGATTAGAGTCTGAAACACAATAAACACTGGCAGTTTAAGACAAGGCACTACCACTGACAACGTTAGTAGTAAACCCAAATACCTTAAATTTGACAAGTGAGATTACAAAGAAACCAATTTCGTTGAAAGACCGCAATAATATTTTAAGTCTCCCTCATTATTTGGGCCATAGTCTAATCATTTAAGTAGATAGAAACAAACTGGGGAAAGGAAAGGGCTATCATTTCGTGAGGATCATCACCAAAACAGTCTCAGGTAGTTAGGTACTTAGGTTCCTCCATAACCACACTCAAATCCATAATAAAAGATATTAGAAGTGGCTCCATGTTTCTTGATTCAAACGACTACTTTATATTATTTAATTTTAAGCTGTTGCTGTTAACTTATTAAATAATTGATTGCATACACTTTAAAATGTATTCATTAAGCACCTAAAATGTTGTATTTATCTAAAATATTGTCAGGTACTCTTGCTGATAACACGTAGAATAGCTAATGCATAGCTAAGCTAAGCTAGGTCAAATTTTAACATGGAAGTAGGAGAAGAAGAAGAAGAAGAAGAAGGAAGGCATCAAAGAGTGAGGCGCATGTTTGAGGGGTCCCATTACCGAATTCAACGACAGTGTTGCCGCCCAGAAGGGTCCATTCTCTATAGTATAGACCAAAATTTGGACACAAACATAGTGTGAAACCAGACCCTGTCTGTCTTCATGTTTTGTGCCGCCCCAAGACAGACCCACGCCATCTCATTACCTATGTCCCTTGTTTCCTTTCTATTTTAACCATATCAATCATTGTATTCCGCAATTATATCATATATCATAGTGAAATGAATGAGAAAAATATCCTTGCCTCCTTCCAGAAATCAAGGTTATCGTAATTGTACTCGCATCATCTATAGCAATCCACGATTTGAACTCTGACTGCTTGTAGTATGATTTCCATCGTGTTATGTGCTAATGTACTACTCCTAATGAGAGGGAGTACGATCCTATGAACGAACGAGCTTTATTAAATAGCTACGTACGTTAATAAATACGGGCGGCGTTTAGCATTGAAAGGAGCCGAGCATTGTTTATAGTTTCTTCTTTGGACATGTTACCTAAACTGACATTTGAAGATGCCATCTATAATAAATATAACGACCACGCCTGAGTATTGCTTGCCTTGCATGCAGGAGATGTTATATAATCCGAAAAGGGAATATAAGTACATAACAGAAGCAGGTTATGCTTGGAACCACATGTTACTGCCCCATTCCTGAGAAGAAGATTTTGTTTCTTAGCTAAAAAGAAGAAAGGTGTACACCATTTTCAGACAAAAAGAAGCTTTTATTACATAATTTTCTATTGATGAACAGTTTGTCTCTTCCATTATTTTAAGTCCCGCAGGAGAAGCCAAAAAACCTTGTTTTCTCAGTAGAAAAGGTTGTACTTAATTTAGACCGTAGAACAAGAGTCAAAACAAAATATATATGATAAAGGATTGGTTTTTGGTGGTTCTCCTTTGGAAGTTTGTACCACTTGCCAGCAATAATTAAGAAGGGAATTTTTTGATGGGGATGAAGTTTTGTAAGATATGTGGATTAAATAATTTCATTTGCACTAAAAAAAACATTAATCATATGTTACCTACAATCACTATTGACCCTCTTTGGAAAAAATATAAATATCCTATAGCTCTATCTAAAAGAAAATCCCTAACATTTTCTTTGGACACAAATGAGGCAAAGGTCCCTTCAAATGTGCATAATTATGATGATAGATATCATGTTTGCCCTAAATTTTGTTCATCATCTGGGAAACGAACAACTCACCCCACCTTTTATTTCTTTTAATAAGAAAAGAAAGAAAAGAATGTGTTTTGACATGTATGAAATAACACTGATTTATTGAGATGAAAGGACAGAATATAACAAAGAAAAGGGTGTTGTGTTGAGTGTATGTGGGGAAGGGAGGGGTTGTCTTGTAATGGGTGAACTGAACGAGGGAATAAATGGGGGCGATGCAACCTAACATATGGCCCATCACGGGCTTCGCATTCGCATTGCATTATTTGTCCAAATCCCATACGCATTAGACGCCAGTCAACTCAAACATATGAGCTCGTAGACTCTTGTAAGAATGTGACCCCCCCACACACAAATAACTCCAACGTACCATCTGTACAGGAAGTATATACCGCACGTTATTCTACAACTCAAGTTTCGCTACTTTCCGTGGCAGGGTACATCATGGTCTGTTTCTTTAGTTTCATTAAGTTCCATTCACTTTAGTTGCCTATAAGCGATGCTCAAAACTCTCTATGAGACTATGCAACATTGTTGAAAGCCAGTTGTCCCCATCCCCATGGACCTGGGAGAATAACTTGCCAATTTTGTGAGAAGTTAAAAAAAAAATGTATCTGAAGCATCAAGTCCCATCTTTTCGACGAAAACAAATAAAATAGAGAGCTTTTCAGGCCTATATCGATCAAAGTGGCCGTTCAATAACACCAAAAACTAAGGATAACATGCTCGAAGAAATATGTATAGATCAAGCACCAAACATTACAATCCAAGGTGTTAGTCTAATCAATTTGTACACAAGAAGCATACTCAAAAATAAATTTAAGAAAGCTACAATGTTCGTCTGGTTAGACAATCTCTTCCTGGAGCACAGGAATAAGCAGTAGGCATCATTATTATCTGGTGCTTGGGTCGATACCTGGCTTTTAGGTTCAAAAATGGCATCTTTACAAATTTTTCCCTCGTGCCACCCATAACAGTGATGAGCATGTGTATACATGAAGGAAACAACCTCCTACCAGCTGCTTGGCATTTACAGTAAATTTCTTGTACTTACAGAGACCAGATAAATATGAAATTCACCTCAAAAAGTTCCACCCATCAGCACCTTGGTTCCTGCTTCAATTGGATCCCAGAAGGCGAGCCAAACATCATTGACTAGAAACACAAAGAAAAGCAATTAGGAAATATCAGCAAGTAATTTTTGCGATATAGATGAAAATAAGGGAGTGAAAGCCTGTCAACAGGGACACTGGTGTTTTCATCTGCCTGAACTCACAACCCAAAGTGGTTCAGTGTCTCTGTGCATATCTTTTACTTTAAATTAATCTAGCTAATATCATTAAAGCACCAGACCAAATTAGAGTCTGTACAGCTCATCCTAATATAAACTCGGTGAAATCACAAGGACAATACCTGTGTAGTGTTAGGTAATATACTGTTTGCAAGCTCCTCGTCGATGCAGACAGGAAGAGGCAGCATTTGGCTCATTATGCCAGGCGTGTCTCTCATGCTGCAAAGATCATAGTAAAATTTTCCACAACATAAGCAACAAATAAGTCCAAAATATAGAGGCAATTGGCAGGACTGGATGAACTTGAAGAAGTTTAGAACATTTACGTACTCATTGAGGATGGTAGTAATATTGTTCCTAGCACAACAAAAGAGGTTGATGTTATCGTGCAACTGTAGGCAAAATGCAACATATTAACATCAAACTCAACAATCATGAGTTGTCTTGCATACTAACGGCAAATGTTCACCGAGAAGTAAAAGGATTTAATTCTGAAAAACTATTAAAAATAGAATTAGTTTAGCTTCTCATATCAAAGCAAGGGAAACAAATTTCCATTTTCATCCACAAAACATGATTTACCTGAAATATTAGAAAACAGACAATAAGATGCTGCACGACATCAGAAATGATTCTCACCTAAAATGCAATCATACCACAAAACAACAGGTCTTTTCTACCATGGCGAACAAGGTTTTAGATACATTTAAATCTGGCCGTTGTATTTTTCAAGTATTTTGTATTCACATCATGTAGTGACTTCTTTTTCATCTCCACTCTTTCTAATATTTCTTATTTACCTAGATGAGACGTTACATTCACGTTTTATAAATGGATAGACATCAGCTCCCACATTTTCAGTCCGTCCTGCATTTCAACTTCTTGTTTCCATCATTATTTTCAAGGGCATTATTATTTTCTAGATTTCAATGATGGGACTTAATACTGATTCCATTTCTAAGCCAAGTAAACTCTCCTAGAATCATTGAAGGATTTGGCACAAGATGACAGCAATATCACAGCATTAGTTCGGTCGTATGGTTGGAAAATGTCTCATTCTGTTCATTTCACTATTGAGAAATATGCTAACGTCACTTCATAAGAATCTGCTGGTACATAAAGTGGTGGGATGTTTACAAAATGCTCAACAGGAAAAAAATACAAATAAAAGCAGCAACACCAAATTTGTTTGCGGATCATGGTTAATTAAATAGAGCTAGATACAATTTTGGCAAATAAGCAACGCATGTTCACCTTAAACATAGAAAGGTTAGCTGTAATTTGGCTAAAAGCTTGAGCATTCTGTTCCAGAAGATGCTTAGCTGTAGCACTTATTCCTGAGACCAAGGAAGTAAGCAAAAACACCAGTAAGCACAACCTGCTCTTCAATCAAATTCAGAAATTTAAAGAACTTAAGGTAGTATCCAGTCCAGAAAAGTCCAAATGGGTATCGAATAGCAGAAACAGAGCAAAAATGAAAATTTTCTTTCTTGAGATAATCAAACAAAGATGATGAATTTATTGGACAGTAAACAATACTAAAGACACCCAAACATGGAATTGCCAACAAAGTAACTCTTGTTGACCATCCTCTCAACATATTTCACTTAAATTTTAGTTCTTTTTTGAAAGATATTCTATTCAGAACCTTTTTCTAGTTCTAAAGTCTCCTAGTAATCAGCCAAAAATGGATGTAGTCGGTGAACAAGGCTAACCAGTTAGGAGTAAGGCTGCGTATTACTGAATCTCTCCAGAGCCCGCGTCTCAGCGAAATTTCTACTAGGTGGTATTGTCGTTTTCAGTGAACAAGGGTAAAGGATATAGTCACAAGATTGAGCACACCATAAATGGTTGTAAAAAGGTAATATTTGTTGGAACCAAAGCCCAGAAAATGCAACTTGGCCAAAACAAATTTTGGAACTCAGCCACCAAAGTAAATTCTCTATAAATTTCTAGCAAAAACTCACAAATAGTTTATATTTTAGTTTAAAATATCTTCATCCCAATCTCTTCGCACTCCAGGCCAAACAGCCTTCCTAGAAAAACAGTCCTAATGCAGTATTCAATAGTGTCCCATAATGAAAGACAACCAAAACAACTCAGACAAAGAATGGTTGTCCTCAGATGGAACAAAATTAACCCAGATCAAAATTCTGCTTCTTTGAGATTGGACAGAAAATTAGTTCTTAGTCATTGATAATTGTGATATAACGACTAAGAATGAACTTAACAAATCCAAACTAATACCAATCAAAAAAAAAGAAATGGAAACTGCAAACTACGGAAAAGCATTTGATTTGATGATGCATTTATGCTGCATCTCCGTGTGTGTGGGTGTTATGCTAAATTTGCATTCTTCTAAAGCATTGATTCAGCAGTGAGGAACATACGCCTAGAGAGTCCAAAATTAGAGTGCCACAGAGGGAGATAGAGGAGACTTTTTGACAGCAGAATAAAAGCTACTTAATGCAAAAGAACACACTCAATAATGGAGACCTTGAATGTAAGTTACTTAATTCAATAGAGAAACTGACTGAAGTCAATAATGGAGACATTGAATGAAATGTTCAGGATATTAAATTTACTACCTTCAAATAAGATTGGCTCTCTCCGGTCCATATGGTGTAACAGAAGAGGATATCCAGCAATGCTCTGTGGCAGAGTAGAAGTCATATTTATCTTCATAGATGATTCCACCAGCTTATCCTGAAGAAGAATAAACTTAAATACTGGTTCTTCAATCAACACGACATCCTAAGCACATTGATTGATACAATGAATCAAAGACATTCATTACTTCTATTAGAAAATTAAAATTTTAAGAACCCAGTTAATCTGTACGAAATTCATCAATAAAATCAGAACTCTGTTGCCAAAAGTTGCAAAACTACTATAAACTATATGATAGCAGCATGACTCAAGAATCCTTGCTAGATGGACTAAAAAAAGAATCATACGTATCAAGATGCTTAATAACATAGATGTCATATGTTAGACACTGAATTGCCCAGCAGATTGTCACCATCCAAGTTGACTTCAAAACAAAGCAAATGATCCTACTGGCCTATCTCATAGCATGGCATCCTCTGGTTGGTCAACAAACTTTACCTCATAGGCCCATACTGACAAGATGGAGAGCATGAAACCCAAAATTACACGATGAAAACATTAAAATTTTGTCTCTATCTGACATATAGTTCAAAACTACCTAACCGGACATGCATACAAATATATCGAGAAATTGGATTAAGTGCCAGTTCAATTCTAGAAATTTGGGATCTTGGGGTAAATCAACAAGTCATGTATCAAGCCTGATCTATCGAATACAAGTTAAGAGAAGTTTCAAAATTCAGATAAACATGGATAAAAAAGTTCGCTAATTCCATCCCTCCTTCCACCCAGCCCTACATTGCTCATGCTATCTCTTTGTACTTGAATACAAAAACAAAACATTTGTTTGTACTAAGACATGGGGTGACATTTTTTAGCCTCCAATAGAACATATCCTAAAAGATGCACAATTCCATGATACCAAGTGTTTGACCCTCATGAATGCTCTAAATTTGATTTAAAGAATTTATTACTATGAAAAATATATGTCGCCTGAACCAGCTCAATATCTGGTCATTTCTTTTTCTGTTCAATCAGAAAGTTCTGTCAAAGTCTAACAACATTTCCCCACCAGTTTCTTTGGAAACTTTCTTAAATTCCATGCAACTTTCTTTTTCAATGCATTCAACTATAGTATAAAGAACATACAAAATAAAGAAAAAATGATATAACAGCAAATTTATTTGCTAAATAATCCTGCATACCTTACGATTACTGACCTTTTTTCCTGCATGGCATTCCTCTGCTTTCCTTCTCTTTCTCTGCAAGAGGTTTTCATTATTACATCAAAACCTAATATATTGATAATCGTCGATGCTTTCCAGTAATTTGAATGTTAAAGTCCTTTGGAATCATGAACTTTCTGTTGGAGACACAAAAATATTACTGATAAATTTTAAATTTGCCGTTGATTAATGCTTTTCTTTTCTATTTGTAAAGCAGTTATTGGTCACTACTTTAAGCTCCTCATTAAAAGGTTTCATTTGTAGCACATTTATTCATGCAGTCACCTATAGTCACAGTTTACATGTAAGGCATGTAGGTACGTGGGGGTTAGAAAGGGGGAAAGGGATGATCTGAAACAACAATAAAGCAATAATCTAATAACTCCTTGATTTTGGAAAAGAAGATTGAAAAAATTGCAATAGATTATTTACAAAGTATTGAAGTTATGAAAATTTTCAACTCAGAAAAGAAAACTAAATATGAATCTCATTATCAAAGTTTAAAAAATCAAAAGCAGAAACATTTTGCAGCATAGCACGATAAATATGAAACTAGGATCTAATAGAGTATAGAAAGTATCAAATGTGCGTATCCATGGGAAAAAAATAATAGCCTACCGTCATCCACCTACACCTCAATGCAACATCACGTACAGTTTTGTCACGCAATGTGGCTGCAATCTTTACATACTTCATAATACTCGGTTCATCCGCATATCTGAATATTAAAGTATAAATGCATCATAAAAGGACCAAAAGGTAAATTAAGCTGCAAACTCAGAAAGGCAAATGAAATTATGCTAATGCAATATAAAATTGGAATATACAATATTTTCGTTCACCACATCTTAATAATCTTGTTCAAAAAACTTGGACACGGATGCTGCGAACCATTGCACCAAATTATGAGCATGCCAGGGACTTACCAGTAACATTTTCTATAGCCTGGCCTTACAAAACCAAATTTCATGTCCTTTTGCATCAACAGACCCATAATTTGCTATTTGGATACCAAACAAGTCATCACAGAGGATAGGGAGCATAAATTCAAGATCCTGTGGAAAAGAAGCATCTCCAGAATTGCAAGAATTACTGCCTAAGAAAAACTGTCGCTACAACCCTAAGAACCAATATACTTTGAAGACTGCGTGAATACCCACATAACCGATGCTGTTTATGTCTCACTGAAACACAGTATCACATTTGAGCACATTGCCGTATCATTCAAGTTGTGATAAAACACAACTTTTAACTTTTTCGTTCTTATTTTCCCTTCCTGAAGGCCATTTTTTTAGTTTCGAACTAAGATCACATTAAAAGAAAACTGGCACTTTCAGTGATTTCACCGAACTTGTTACAAAAAAGAGATAGAAGGAAAGTAATAATACGTGTTTAAGAGCATATAGGAGGGAAAAACAAAAAGAAGATAACCCCAAAAGAAGGTACCTACTTGAGAAGGCCTTCCTCCAATTTGTACTGTTCCTCAACTGACCACTCAACAGCGAAGCCAGTGTCATGCTTTAACCCAGAAATGGAATCAAGAACAAGAGAAGAAGCACCGGAAGAATTGCTAGTTTGGACCTGAACCAGTCCAGGACTGCTGTTAATCATGCTTGAACTCCCAGGAATCATCATGCTCGCTGAAGAAGTATTAACTGCACCCATTCCAAAGTAATTCCCCATATGAATCATCTCGGAGGTGCTGTTTATTGCGCCAGATTGAAAAGTTATAGCATGTCGATGAAGAGCAGAATTCAAGGTTCCTTCTTGATGAAACCCCGTGTTCGATTCTGCAGCCATTTTTCTATCCAAAAAGGCCTTACCTTTTATACAAAACCATATTCACTCGATAAAACCCATCGACGAAACCAACCAGGAGACTCAAATCAACAGCCTACCCACTTTAGATTAACTCCCAAAAACTCTGTAAACGAAACGAAATATCAAAAAGATGAAGCAAGCACTGCTGAATTTACAGTCCACACAAGAGAGAAAAAAAATCAGCTAACAACACTAACGCACCAATATCTAAAAAACCCACCAAACAGAACCCTAGACTCCCTCAATATATACAAGAAAGAACTCGGTTTTACACTTCTGACAGAATCTATCAGTGTCCAACGAAACAAGTCTCCAAAATGGCATAAAAAGAGGGTTTCGAAAAACAGAACTCAGAAGAAAAAAAAGAAAAAGAAAAGAACGGACGTGCGGTGGTGAGGGATATAGAAAGAAAGAGACAGACACAAAGAGAAAAGAGGAAAGATTGATGTGGGTTTTTACCTTTTTGAGTAGACGAAGCCCTAATTGGGCTTATTTCATCTTGCACAAAGCTCTAAACTTTTTCTCTCACTATCTTCCCCTGCTCTCTCACCCACAAAAACACAAAAACTCACTAAACAAAACACACTGTGCATGGCTGTCGCTACTCTCAGCTCTTACTTTTTGTGGGATGTTTCTCTCTCTATCTCTGGAGATGCCAGAACACCTTTTTTGTGTGTTTTTCCTGTTTTTCTTCTCCGAAAGTTCATCCATACTATAGATAACGGATAAAAGACAGAGCTATATTAATTAAAATATTACTAATAATTAATTTAATTAATTAATTTACATACAATTTTGAACCAACCGGTAAGGTCATGCATTTACGGAAATAATCTCTTATAAATGCAAAAAGAAGTTTCGTATAATAGAATTTACAAAAATATAAAAGTTACAATAAATCATAAATATATATATATATATTATTACAATTGGGTTGATGTTATATCAGATCTTGGAATTCAGCAACAGTGCGAATCCCAATAAGCATTTGATGCCAATTATTGTGGAGTCTCCACATTTTCTTTTTTCTTTTCGCTTTGTATTTTATTGGTTCCATCACATTTTGTTGGTTTCCATTTTGAAACTTCCAACTCACACAATGGCCTTTGTAATTAATGAGTTTTTTTGTTTTTTGAGGATGAAGAATTTGTAGTTTTTATCTTTTAAATGCACACTAAATAAATCTTTGAATTGACACAATAATTTATAAATCATATTAATTGGGTATTTCGCACTAGATATGCCTTATATGACAAGCTTGATAGAGATAATGTAGGT
>JANZXR010000003.1:5064147-5098452 GCA_027575705.1 Erythroxylum echinodendron
GAAAAAGAAGTATACAATAAATGAAGAGCTTTGATTTACTATTCATTATCCTTGTCTCCGCAGGTTAAGGCGAATCGTGTTCATAAGACAGTTTAGTAATTTGTTCGCGACTATTATGAACTACGTGGGATGATGTGGAACAGATAATCCTCATGTTCCAAAGTCATCCACGTGGAATGTCTTTAGTGGCTCCTGCGATCCTAACATGCACGACAAATCCACGGGACGATAAGGTACACGCAAAATTACGTACTACTAGACTACCGATCTTTGCCGTTCTAACACGGAATCATCCTGGAATCTCTGTCCTTCTAATATGGCTGTTCCAGGTTCTCCAGATTGGTCAGTAGCTTCAACGAAATCTTGCAGAAAAACTTGCAGAGCCATGAATTGTTTCGTCCCCACCTATAAAAGCCGTCCTTTTCTAGCTTTCCCAGCTTCGAATGGTATAGTTTGTCATGCCAAATCTTCGAGTTGCCCATCTCCCAGCTTAGAAGAGCAACCCAAAACAGAGTTTCCTATCATCAACTTGGATTTGAGACTCCAGGATTCTCAGCCTTTTGCAACATCAGATTCAGATATTTCAAACCAGTTTTTATGCGGGGTACTCAATGATCCACTAACGCAAGGGCTTGCCTATGAATACTACAAGAAAGTCAAAGAAAGGAAAGAATTCGAGCCAGAGAGACCAGTGCTAAAGCTGCTATTAAGGTATCTGGTCCGTTCAAAGAAGTGGAGCTTGATTGAGTCTGTCTTTCATGATTGCCAGCAGTACAATGTCTTTCCCGATGGCTATACTTGCTCGAGACTGATTGGTGTCTGTGTTAAGGCCAGGAAGTTTCGGATGGTAGAGACTTTGCTTGAGGCTTGTAAATCTGATAGGCTAACTGCTCTGTTTTCTTTTGAATCAGCAATGAGAGGTTACAACAAATTGCACATGTACGGACAGACTATCCTTGCGTATGAGAAAATGAAATCAGAAGGCATTCTCATGAACTCAAGGTGTTATTGCCACATAATTAAGGCATATCAGAAAGTTGGTGATGTTGATAAAGTTGTCGCTTTGTTTCAGGAGTTCGGGAGTAGAAATTTTAGTTCAAAGCTTGTTACAGGGCAAGTTTACAAGATGCTGTGCGAGTCCTTGGGAAAATCAGGCCGGCCTTTTGAAGCTCTTGAGTACTTCAGGAACGTAACAAAGAAAGGGATTAGCAAGGTTGAATCTCCAATTTACTCTTCCTTAATTTGTTCATTCGCTAACATGAGAGAAATAGATGTAGCCCAAGAGCTGTTTAAAGAAGCAGAAGAGAAGAAAATGCTAACAGACCCTGAAGTTTTTCTAAAGATGATACTGATGTACGTAGAGGAAGGAATGATGGAGAAGACTCTTGACATTGTTAGGATCATGAAGAAAACAAGCCTTAGGATGTCTGATTGTGTTTTCTGTGCAATTGTCAACGGCTTTGCTAAAAGGAAAGGTTTTCCAGCTGCGGTTAAGGTTTATGAACAGCTGACTTCAGAAGGTTGTGAACCAGGTCAGGTCACCTATGCTTCTGTGATTAATGCCTATTACAGAAGTGGGTTTTACTCGAAAGCCGAAATGGTTTTCTTAGAAATGGAGCAGAAGGGGTTTGATAAATGTCTTGTGGCATATTCCACCATGGTTGCAATGTACGGGAAAACGGGGAGGCTAAGAGATGCACTCAGATTGGTGGCCAAGATGAAATTAAAAGGGTGTGAGCCAAATGTGTGGATCTATAACTCTCTGTTGGACATGCATGGAAGAGTCAAGAATTTGAGGCGGGTAGAGAAACTGTGGAAGGAAATGAAGAGAAGGAAAGTGGCCCCTGATAAGGTGACTTACACGAGTGTTATAAGCGCTTATAATAGAGCCAAGGAGTTTGAGAAGTGTGTGAATTTATACAATGAGTACAGACGAAACCAAGGTGTCATCGACAAGGCTATGGCAGGTATTATGGTTGGAGTTTTCTCCAAGACTGAACAAGTCGACGAATTGTTGAAACTTCTTAGGGACATGAAGTCAGAAGGGACACCATTAGATAGGAGGTTGTATCTTTCAGTTTTGAACTCATTGAGAGATGCCGGGCTGCTAGTACAGACCAAATGGTTGCAAGAGAGCTTTGAAGCTAAGCACGTTCTGAGATGAGTGGTGGAAGATCTCTGGAAACGCCATAGTTGCGGGTACAATATTTTGCTAATTTTATCTATTCTCCTTCTCCTGCCTGAAATAGGGCATGTACATAAATGGCAACTGGCCGAAATTCATCAGTAATGCATATGTAAATCACAAGTGGTTATATTGAAATTTTGGGAGTCACGGACATAATTATGTTTCTATTAAATCAGAAAACGCGTTTCACGCCTTTTCATTCTTGTTAGGAGGAAAAGTAAAAGATGCTAGGAAAGTAATCAATTGGTTAAAAGGCTTTACAGCACCAGAAGATGTTCCTAGTTAGAATGAAAGTCGCTCATTCACAATGTATAAAGAAAAAGTCATTAGTTTGCTAAATACTGCATTTTCTTACACACAAAATGCTGAAAGGTTGTCCCTTTTCAAGGATGTATTTTTGCAAAAAGGAAGATAGGTTCTTTCGAGTTAAACAACATAGCTAAAAAAATGCAGATCAAAATTGCAAATACATATGAATTCTTATTCTTTTTGCACCACCATTCATGAGAGAGATTCTGCAAATGAACTATACGACTTTCACCATTAACTAGAAGAAAATTTGGGAGGGAACAAGAGGCAAAAAGGGTACATGTATTGTATGTAAATGGACAATGTGAAATGGTATTTACCTTGAACGTATGAAGATCAGTTCTCTACTCATTCATCTCCACTAAGATTTCAGTTATGTTTCATTATCAGTATCAAGTCTTCTTCAATTAAGAGTAAATCACTGAACACAAACTACAAGAAGTTCCCCATCAAAACCTCAAGGAGAAAACTATGCACCCAAATCTTATTTTTCGAATCTCCAAAATTCCACAAATTAAAATTACTTACCCTCTTTAGACCCAAACGTCTTCGTCATTGACAATGGGGTTCTCAGGCGCCCATTCACCTCAAACTTGTAAGGAGAAAGCTCACAGTACTCAGAAAGCTCCTCTTTTGCCTCCTCATTCCTATCAAGCAAACTATAAACTACAACTCTACAGAAATAGCGTGGTCCTCTTTGGACAACTCATGATAACTCTTCAAAGTCTTGTCCACGTTCTTTTGCAAGGATTGCATTCCTGCCACAATCAACCTCACGTCCCTTGGTTCTTTCCCTTAATTTCCTCATGGACAATGTGTCTAGAGCCTCCTACAGCAAGCTAATGACTACGTTCCTTTCTCCGCAACGGTCCATTAGGAGATCTTTCTCAAACAACGGCTTAAAAAGACAATAGATTCAAGTGGAACAATTCCCCAAACAATTGGCGCACCATCTGAGTTTGACCCATTTGGTTAAAAAACCTCGCGGACTCCCATTTCACCACCGAAAGCTGCACCGCGACCAATCGCTCTAACAACTTACAAACTCCCTCTCGTCTTTTCCACCATTTTCGAGCTTTTTCCGCAAAAGGGTCTTCAGCGATTCAAATGATACAGTCTCTTTCAGATTTTCCATCTACTTCGAGCACTTACGCAAAAGTTAGTTCCACAAGAGTTGCTGAAGATTGGATATTGACCAAAAAGACGGAGAATTTGGCAGCCTTATAAACGGTGGCACCAATCAAGATTACGGCTTTCGCAAGAATCTTTTGGCGAATTGAGGAAGCTTTCAAGAAATCAAATGGCCGGTATAGAAGGGTAGTGGGTTCCGTTTTTTACCGAATAAAATCGTTATTGACAAAATCATAATATTCTGAAATTAAAAAGATACCGTTCGGACTAAAATACCCTCAACACTGACGGTCCCTCGTCTTTTATTTCGTTCTTGCACCAACTCTTCTTTTGTTCTCTTCCCGCCGCTTCCCTTCTTCTCTCTGAGTCTCGCTGGAAACTTACCGAAGTCAATCGATTTTTAAACAGTTTTGTGGGATTGGAAAGCAGTTGGTTGGATTCACTTTCAAATTGCAGCGAAAGCGACGTTGAACCTCGGGTTTCACTCTTCTCCGGACAAACGTTGTAATATTGGTGAGGACCTCGTCTCTTGCTTTAGTTTTCGACATGTTAAACACGTTTTTGTTAAAACTTATGGCTGAAAATGGGATTAAAGGAAGATTATCGTTTGCATGTATAGCTGACAATTTGAAGATTCTGTCTTTTGCAAATTTTGTATTAACCACTGACGGCGTAATTTTATCATTAGGAGAATAAACATTAGTTACACGTGGAAATTAGGGCGAGCTTGAAATGGCTGTTGACGAGAAAGAGACTTCCCTTGAGCAAGATGAAGCTATTGAAGTGGAAGAGAAAGAAGAAGAAGCTAACAAAAGTTTCAAGGATTTGGGGATATGCGAGCAGTTGTTGGAAGCTTGTGATAATTTGGGTTGGAAAGCCCCTACAAAGATTCAAGTGGAAGCCATTCCTCATGCGCTTGAAGGTATGTAATATGATATAATAAGCAAAGTTAAAAGTAAAGAAACAACCTTTCATTTTATCATATTCAGAGTTTGTTGATTCTTTCTGATTTGCTTGCTTCTGTTATAGGAAAAGACTTGATTGGTCTTGCACAGACAGGATCAGGTAAGACGGGAGCTTTTGCTCTTCCAATACTACAAGCACTCTTGGAGTCTTCACAAAAGTCTGTTCAAGCTTTCTTTGCTTGTGTACTATCTCCTACAAGGTCTTGCTTCCACTTATTTTAATTTTAAGTTCATCTACGTTTATAAAATATACTATGTTCTAAATTTCAGGCATGCTATGTTACTAATCATTTCGTGTTATTGAAGGGAGCTGGCTATTCAGATAGCTGAGCAGTTTGAAGCTTTAGGATCAGGCATTGGTGTGAGATGTGCAGTGGTAAGTTTTCTCAGTCTAGATTCTTCTTGTTTGATCTTGGGCTTTTTGTTTCATGAATTGGAAGGATCTCTACTTGTTGCAATAACTATTTTTGTGTGTATGTTGATGCACTTGTCTGTTATAACAGCATTGGTTGCTATCTTCTAATGTCTATAAGCGATTGTAAAGTTTAACTCCAGATCATTTATTGATTTGTTTTGTTTCTGTGTGTAATTTTCTTCCATAGCTTGTTGGAGGGGTAGATATGGTGCAACAGGCTATTAACCTGGGAAAGCGACCTCACATCATTGTAAGTTTCTGTGAAATTATGAATGGACTTTGAAATATTTATGCCTCCCAATTGAACATGTCTTGTGCACGTGCTTGGGTGTTCAGATAATTTTCTTCATTGATGAATCAAGTGAATGAGGAAGATGTTTATCTGTTGAATTTCTTAGGTTGGGACACCTGGACGCCTTGTGGATCATTTGTCAAATACAAAGGGTTTTTCTCTCCGCTTGTTAAAATACCTGGTATGATCTTTTTTTTTTTAGCTGAAGCAATCAGATTCTTAGAATTATTATGTACTTATTTGCGACTTTACGTCTTTGGATTCTTCATTCTTAACTACATTATTGTGGTAGGAATGTCACAGCTGTGTAACTTTACATATACCTCAATAGATGCATTAAGTTCTGCGAAATAGATTGTGTTTTTTTTTTTTGTACTCCTATAAATTAGTCTCGGCTTCTGAAATGACCACAGGAAGCATGACATAATTGCGTATTTTCATTCAAAGAAGTAGGGAAAAGAAGGTCTCCATGTCTAAAATGTAAATGGTATTGGTAGTATGATGACATATATAAAGGTCCTTTTTCATCTAATTTATTATGGGATGAAACTTATACAAACCTTGATTAACTTTCTTCCTTGAATTTGCACTTTTCAACTAATTTAAGTTGAAAAGCATGATTGAAGGCACAAGCTCTGTGAAGTTCTTTTCCTTTTGATAAATGAATTGGCCATTGATGGAACTAGAGGAAACTTTGATGTTCTGAAATGATTAGTGCTCTTCTTGTTATACATCTAGTTGCCTTAAAGTGCTTGACCTGGATGAAGCAAAAATTCTAAATTTCCATTTATCCTTGTGTACCTTTGGATACTAATTTTCTCGGTTTATGGTGAATAGGTATTAGATGAGGCAGATAGGTTGTTGAATGAGGACTTTGAGAAATCCCTTGATGACATTCTAAAGGTTATTCCTCGGGATAGGAAAACTTATTTATTTTCTGCAACTATGACCAAAAAGGTATGGACAGAGCACATTTCAATAACAAGCTTTTCTTCCTTATCCTGATCTGTTATTAGCATTTGTTTACATGCCCTATTATGTGAGCTTTTTACGTTACTTTGCGGCATGTTCTGTACTTTTGAACACGCATAGATATATACTCTAGTAGATGAAATGATGGTTAAGAGTAAAGGTTTGTCATGATGGTTAAGAGTAAAGGCTTGTCATGTATGCTGGCTAAGGTGTTCAAACTTTAGGGTGAAAGTAGTTAGTTAACCCCATTCTTTACTCCTGGTTATCATGCGGATGAAGACACACACACACACTCACACACACTCACACACACATATATTATGAAGTTCAGAGTTTAAATACTTGATGCATTGTGAGGCATGACATGTTTGCTTTGAGGAAAAAAACAGTTATATGAGCTGCAATTTTCAATCGAAACTTCTCTTTTTGAGTTTGATACAAATTTTGCTAGTTTACAATAAACTAGAGTGTCAATGAGTGTAGCTTTAAATATATCATCCTACTATTGTTAAAAAGAAATAAAGCAAAATGATTAATTCAATTAATATAGTTTTATCGCCAAATTTAGATGCAAATGAATTTATTGCAGAATGCTGTAAGTCTGATCCAAATTTTTGCTATCCAGGTGAAGAAGCTTCAGAGAGCTTGCTTAAAAAATCCTGTGAAGGTATGTAGCAGCTTTTCCATCAATGTATTCTTCCCATGTTCGTTCTCATACCTGGTAATGCTTGTGAATAATTCAATTTTTTCAGATAGAAGCAGCTTCTAAGTATTCCACTGTTGACACACTAAAACAGCAGTATCGCTTTCTTCCTGCAAAGTACAAGGTGTGTGTTGTTCCTTGTCTTGATACATGAAAAAGAGAAGGGAAAGGCAAATTGTTTTTAAATGCAAATCTGATTGGTTATGGACTGTAAGATACAGCCATTTCATAGCTATAGTCTGAATGACCTCATTTCTTTTTTTTCAGTTCACTAAAGGAGATGAGGTTAATTATTTTGTGAAATCACATGTGATGTCTATAATATGAGTTATCATAGCTTTAGACCCCCCTTATAACCAATATCTACAAAATACTTGGCATTCTTTTACTTACCTGGGATTTAGATCAACCTAGTGGTGAAGCTTTTGTGTTCCTCTCTAAAAATGATTTTTGATAGTTCCTGTAAGCTTTGTTCTGTTAATCTCATAATTTAATGAGAAGAAAGTAGAAAAATTGTTGCAGCTCTTATAATTAACAATCTTTATTACCAATAGGAGCCCTGGAGCAAAAATTACTTAACAGACTTCAATTTAGTGAAAATTCTCTGTTTTGAGTTATATGTTTACCATGCTTGTAGGATTGTTATCTCGTATACATCTTGACTGAGATGTCTGGAAGCACTTCCATGGTTTTCACTCGAACATGTGATGCAACTACTTTTTTGGCTCTGGCTCTTCGAAATCTTGGCTTACGGGCAATTCCTATTAATGGGCATATGACCCAGGTACTTCTTAATCTACTTGTGTTTTGCTTGGTTAAAATTACCCTAATTTTCTTTTTGCCTTCTCATGACAGTCAAAGAGACTTGGAGCCTTAAATAAGTTCAAAGCTGGAGAGTGCAATGTTCTTATATGCACTGATGTTGCAAGTAGAGGACTGGATATTCCATCTGTTGATATGGTTATTAATTATGACATCCCAACGAACTCCAAGGTCTGCCCTGCTTCTTTTATATTATCTATACAATGGTGGAAGTAGTATACTGTGGTTTTCAATTTCTTAAAAGTTCAAACTCTTGCTACTAATTAGAGTAACTGAGTCATGTTGATCACGTACTGGTAAATTGATAACCTTATTTGTTGTTAACTAAATAGGTGATGCTTCTAATTCCCACGGTGAAGAAAATATGTGAATGTGAATAAGAGCAGTTTTGCTCTATATCTTTATTCCTTGGAGAATGTAGTACATGTATACATGAATAGGAGATACCGAAAACTAGGATAGAGAATCTATACAAAAAAGGGAAATAATCCTAAGATAATGCTATCTAATCAATATAATCTGAATACAATCAGATTATCACAATATTATGTGATAATATCGTATATTGACCAAAGTAAAGTTTTTATGTGTTTTAATTGTGTGGCATATTCCAATGACACTGATTAACACTGTAGAATTTTAAGGTTATTTTGTTCTCGTACTTGGAATAAAACCTAAGGTGCATCATTAAAAGATGCAAACATATTTTCCCTTTCTTCCTGAAGTTGCTAGTGATGTACACAAATAATTCTATCGATTACAGGCTTTCCACTATTAGTAAAAATTTAGCATTACTCTTAGAACATCTATTTTGCAATAATATTTCTGTGAATTGCAGGATTACATTCATCGTGTTGGAAGAACAGCTCGTGCCGGACGATCTGGCATAGCTATCTCATTAGTGAATCAGTATGAACTGGAGTGGTACTTACAGATAGAAAAGCTTATAGGTAAACAGGACATTTTATGATGTCTCAACGAGGAGTTGAGATTTAAACTGATCGCACTGATGATTTACTCGTTTTTGTCTCTTGGTATAACGAAAAGCACTGACAGTTTACTCTGTTTCAGGTAAAAAGTTACCTGAATTTCCTGCTCAAGAGGAGGAAGTCTTGCTATTGCAGGATCGTGTGTCAGAAGCCAAAAGAATTGCCGCAATGGTAACTGTTTCTGAGTTCTAACACTAATCTTTTGATTGAATATCAAGTTCACTCACATATGTCCAACAAAAGTATAACCTTTCCCCACATACTGCTCCGTTGGCATAAACCCGAAAAAATGTTGCAGTTCCCCACTCTTTTTCCATGTTTATTGATATAACATCTGGATCTTTCTCCCTCATTCGCCGGTCAAATTTGGAACATCATGCGCCTTTAGAGTTTTATCTAAGAGATTCAACTTGTTTGCATGTGGTTGGCCATTGAGTTATTTGCTTGTCATGTTATTGATTCTATGTTTATGCTAACCAGGCTGTTTTTGTTTCATATTATAAATTTTGTATCAAGCCATTGTGTTCCTGTTAACTTAAAATCATTTTTAAACTTGCGCAGAAAATTAAGGAAACCGGAGGCAGGAAGAGGAAGGGCGGAGGAGGTGATGTTGAGGAAGATGTTGAGAAGTATTTAGGCATCAAGGATAAGAAGTCCAAGAAATTTAGGAAAAAATGAGGGGATAGAAATGTATGACTTGAGGTAGCAATCAGCTTTCAGTTTTGCCTGATGAGAATGTTTGTTATGAATTTTGTATTACAACACTAACTCAGTTTATGTTAACCTGAATCATTATTAGGCCTTGATTAAGGTCAGATATAGTTATAGCATTATGATGTGATCCTCTTTTTCTTGGAATTCTGAGTCATATTTTCCTAGAATTTTGTGAGCTGTCTCCCGCTGCCTCATTGCAACCCACCAAACCTGCTTAGTAAGAAAGGCCTTTTAATCCTAAACATAACAATAAATAGAGTTTATGTTAAATATTTATGGAGATTCTTTTTTATGATTTAACTATAACCAATAATGTCTACAAAATTCTATCCATTATTATTTTTCCCAAAAATAAAATCGTTAATTAAGGGACAACTTCATTTTTGTTTTTTATCGTACATTTCAGTTTTTAGTTTTTCTTTTAAATAAAAAGAAAATTTTATTTGGTTAATATCAATATAGTTATATTTTTATCATTGGAAATAAGTATATATAAGATAAAACTTAAAAATACATTATTTTTATTAAATAAATTTATTTTAATATCTTATATAATATTTATTAACAAATAAGTAATAAATTTAGTTTAACTATTAAAAATAATTTTAAAATAAATATTTTGTAAATAAATATATTAAATCAAATTTTATTTGAAATTTATATATTTGAAGATAATAATTATTTAATTTAGTTTAATTGCAAAATTATAAATTACTCATAATTTCTATTAAAAATTAATATATTAAATAATTAAATAATAAATATTTAGTTGATAGTAAATCAAATTATAAAAAATAAAAACGAAATTACTTTTTATATTTTTTATAATTTTGAAAACTAAAAAAATCAAAACTAAGAATATAAATTAAAAACTCAAACACAAAAAATATAAAAATAAAAATGAAAACAAATAGGTTCGGCTGCAAAAAATTTAGAAGTTAAATAGGACTGTTAACGATCATTGATGATAATAAATCGAAATTTAGCTATTTAAGGTTTGAGCGTGGATTTAAAATTTTATTTTAAATTTGAATTTGATTTAAACCATACTTAATTTGAATTATTAATTTTAGACCAATTTAACTAATTTTTCATATTTATTACTCTGATAAAAATTTTCTAATCCTCAATTAAACTGGACTCGACTTTCATCATCCTGTTGATCACATACTTTTAGGTATTTTAAAAAAATATGACTTGTTTTAGTAAATTTAAATTGGTGTAACTCTACTTTGTCAAGTCAAACATTGCGCTCTCTTTCTGGATGAGGCATGGCATGGTCCAAACTGCATATAATGAAAATCATTAAAGCCCGAGTAGAGGGTCAAAATGTAAGTTTATAGTTCGCCAATTGACATGAATTTGCATCAGGTGAGGACCGTGAGGTCCTACGAGCTACCGGCGGCCAATTGTTGTAGTTGAACGAACAAATAGGAAGGAAAATCAGATATAGATCAAGATGAAGATGAAGAACAACAACAACGGTGGTTTTGAAAGATGGTATAACAGAAATCATTGAAAGCATTTATCTAATTATTGTTTCTCATCAGAGCTTTAAACACATGTTCTCATACTGCAAACTTTAAGTTGCTACCAAAAGGCTCTAATTTGAAGTAATTATCTAACTAAAGATGCATGAAACATAATAGCAAATTAAAGTTACATTAGCTAACTGGTTCTTAAAATTTCAGCTCCAGTATTCGCACAAAGGTAATGTAAGCAATTTGGCTTAAAAAACGTGCTTCATGCAATCCCTGAAAGGTGGTGAGTTACCAAAATGAGAAATTATGCATTCAGTGAAATGTCAACCTTTCGAGGAGGAAACACAACATTTTTATTTCCAGGAAATGCATTACGAGAGATATCGACCAGGGCCTTGAAACTGTGCGGTTCATGCATTGATAGCTCTGACAAAACTTTCCTGTTCAGCTGAACGTTCTCCTTCATAAGCCCGTGCATGAAGTTTCCATAATTAACCTGACAAATGACGTTAAGTTAAGGTCGTATGAAAAAGTATTACTTTGAATATCACCTATGATCTGCTCCAGTATGCAATCAAAGAAGGGAGAGGAAAGGGAAAATATGAAGTAGAAGAAGAAGGTAATATACAAGATATATGAGTGCATACTTAGGTTATGCATTTACCTATCCTGGCTATAGTAGAGTCTTCACCCAATTAATCCATCAGATTCCTACTAGTTGGTTGAGCAAACCCCAATATCCAATTTTTACATGAATGTATCCACCACTGTACCAACATTTGCACTTAATTTTGGAGAAAAGAAATGATGTGGAATACTATTTGATTTCATTGAAATCCACAGCTAAAGTAAAAGCGAAGTCATGAAATTTGAGATTAGCTTAGTAGAGTTTGACAATTTACGACTTCAGTTATTCTGATTCAATTTCATTAACTAAAAATATGGCTTTTCAATGGTGAGATATACTTGAACTCCTAGGACTATGAGTTGGCTAGACTTTCAGCCTATAAACTTACTTTTCTGAAGCAATCTTTCTTGTTATACATAAAGCATGCATTTCCCTTGCCCCACAGCAATACATAAAAATGTAACCATTCACTTTAACCTAGGAGCTTAAAGCAAAGTAAGGCACGGAAAAGAGACAAGAAATCCTCTTAGTTCATGACCATGGCAAGGAAAACTGCTGATTAAGTTCTTTAAAATTGCAAGACAAGTGGTCTGATTTCTAAAGTACCTAAGTATTGGAGAATACTTCTCATTATATATAGCTCTAACAATTGATTATTTAAGGATATATAGCTCTAACAATTGATTATTTAATAAAAATTAGCCAAGAGAACAAAAACAAATAAACATACCCCATGTTGGCGAGCACCGGCATTTATGCGTTGGATCCATAGAGAGCGCATGTCTCGCTTCTTATTGCGCCGGTCTCTATAGGAATACTGCAATGCTTTTTCCACTCTCTCCCTCGCTATCCTTATGCAATTCTTAGCTCTTCCCCTGAATCCTTTTGCCAGCTTTAGTATCTCCTTCTTGTTCATCTTTACAACCTTTTCCTATACTGTTGCACACAAGTATAAATGTAGACAGAAAGAGTTAACTGTGAGCTCGAAAGGGAGATTTAGAGTAAAAAATTGGGTAAAGATTTAGATCCATAAGTAGAATCAAATACCAGGAAATGTGTTACTCTTTTTATAACGTTACAGATAGAGAACCCTGTCATTTTCAGAACAATTAAACTCAACTGCCATTTTCATCAACCGACACCCCAAAAGCATAAACCACTAACCAGTCTTGTAGCTCCAAATGACAACAGAAACATTCAGCTTACTAAACTCACTAACGTCTTTAAGGGGACAAAATTCAATGAATCAACTGAAAAGCAATGATTCACCATTCTGATTATGCAAATGCGAATTAATTTCTTAAAAGCAAATTCCCTTGAGGTACCTGTCAGTTGAAGTTGATGGCTAGAACTTGAGAACTTGCAATGCAAATTAGTAAAAAAGCGAAACCCAATAATAAACTCACAAAACCAGCACATTCAAGACACTTTGAAGTAAGTTTCATCCTCAAAGATCAAAAATTCAAAATTCATACAGTACCTGTAAATACGAAACCCTAACTTAAAACCTTGTTCTTCTTCAAATATTCAAGAAAATCTGCAACAATTCTTGCTCCGTTTTGACTTTTGTTTTTTCAACAGTTCAACAACCGCGGAAGGACGGTAAGCGTGAAAGCAGAGAGCGAAAGAGAAAGACAGAGTGGCGGAGTTTCGACGTAGACGAGGCGCGAGCATGAATGGTAGGAAAGTACTGAACAAAGAATTGCAAAATAAGACAGCTCGAGTCCATGGCCCAATTTTCGGGCCCAATAGGAGCAAAACACAAGGTTAACCCGTTAAATAATAGACATTGATGATAACAATAATAAAAAACCATCTATTTTTTTTAATTTTAAAATTTTTAGTTTGATTTATTTTAATAATTTTATTATTAAAAACTAAAATAATTAACAAATTGAGTATAACTTAGGTTCATGTTAAATTTTTTAGGATATTTGTAATTAATAGCTATATGTTAATTTACTTATATTTTACGAAAAAATCTTTTAAGATAATTAATTTTTTTATGATTCCAAATCATCCAATTTAATTTTAGAAAAGAAAAAAATGGGAGTCATAAAATATTTAACTAAAATTATTAGAATTTAAGTGGAAATTAGCAAATGCCAATTCCAAACTATTGTCAAAGTCTTCAATTTTTGTTGTTTTGCAATATTTTCAAAACTAAACCAGAAGTTAAATCGGTAAGATGAGATTTAAGGTTTAAAAGGTTCAACTAGTATTACGCTGTAATATAAACGGTTAAAAATTAAAGAATTTGAAAAAAGATCGAAAAAAAATATCTTCATTAGTCAAAATTTAAAATTTAATTGAAAAAGAATAATGTTAATTAAAATTTTAATTAATTTATAAAAATTAACCGATTAAATAATAAATTGATCAGTTTTTTACAATAAATATTATTAAACTCAACCAAATTGAAAATTTGGAAAAATTAACCGATCTAAAATTTTTACAATAAACTTATTCAATTTTTAAAACATAGGATCTTTGCGTTAGAAGTTGTCTCATTCAAAATATTGATATACATTCCCAATTTGACCCACTCCTGAACCTTCGTGAAAACCAACTCCTTGGACTCCAAGATTTCCAGGTCAATTAAAAAGTGAAATTCAATGGAATTGGTTTTAGATCCATTCCTACCGAAAGGTACTTCTTGATCCCACCAACACTAGTCTCGCACTTGTTCAAAGTCATGAACTCCAAACACTCGTTTTTGGACACGTTCAAACTTCAAACACAACATAATACCTAGTTCTCGAAATTTCGGAAAATATTATTTAATTAGGTAGTAATCCACATTACATGGGACGTGCCAATTGGATTGCATTCCCATGACACATGCCTGAAAGATACTAGATACCCACCACCAACCCACAGAGTTTTCCACATTATCTACTCACCAGTCACCACACCAGTCACCAACGCTTGTTGAGTTAGTCTTTGCAACATCAAAAGATTTAGGGCCAAGTCAGACCTTGACTAAAATAAACTAACGGCGATTGCGGCAACATGGTACATTACATCAAAGCCCTTGTTGTTCCAATCTCCATGGAGGGTACATTAGTTATTTCAGTTGCTACATTCGTGTAATTTAATTTTAATTAACGGCGGGGTCAACGACAATTGCGTCCGGCCGGCATTGGCTAGAGATTATGAAGATAAAATCTTTACAACATAGAAATCTTGGTCCCTCCTCCACGGTAACATTATATATATATTCGTAACTTAAAACCTCTCCGATTTCATCGATCCCTATCAGGAGTAGATTGATCTTTCTCCCCGTCTCTATCCATATCATCTAGTCCTCTTGTCTTTTCTCTTCCCAAAACATCTTTATCGTGTAGAATCTTATATTTGTGTGTGTTGTTAGAGATATACGCGTTCTTGTTACAAGAAACATAGAAAAAGAGATGGCTCTATCGATCGGAGAAGCCAATATTACACCAAGCTCCGGCTTATATCCCAACAACATCAACAACGTTAATGTTAGTTTTAACGTTAACGGTAACGTTCCAACGAGAACAACAAGATTCCCCCTTGATGAAAATCTATCTGAATCCATATATTTTTCACAAGAGGACTCCAAAATACAGAATTTTGAGCAGAGTCAGAGTCAGAGTCTTCGTCATCATCAACCTACCTCTTCACCAGACAGTTTAAAGCCTTACGATCATCATCAAGATCAAGAACAATATCAATCAACCCCAGAAGAAGGAGAGGAAAAAGTTGTTGGCCAGGTTACCGTTGACGAAGATTCAACATCCGAGATGTGTGGAAACGACGTTCAAAGCTTGCCACCGCAAAAGGGAGACTTCCCAGTTGAGCACGAAACACACGGTGCTAATGAACTCGTAATCCAGCCTCACTCGCAGCTTCCAAAGCCAGAGGCGCCTCCAGGTCTTGTATCAAACCAAAACGGCGTTGTGGAAGGTCCGATTCGATCCAAATCCTTCTCGGAGAGTCTGTCCATGGACGTGCCTTCTTCTATTGGGAAATTCTTTAAAGAGCGGAGCAACAGCTTGTCGGCTTCCATCGCTAAGCGCTTGTCATCGCTAAAAGAGGAGATGGTAATCAATGATCAGAAAACAAGACCTGTAATTTCCGACGTCACGGAGATCAACATCTCGGGCATCAACGTGGTCGTGAGGATCAAAAACGACAACGAGTTACAACAAGAAACACTGAAAGGTCGCATAAGTTTCTTTTCCAGGTCAAACTGCAGAGACTGCACTGCAGTTCGGACATTTCTGAGACAGAGAGGTTTAAGGTTCGTGGAGATCAACGTTGACGTGTACCCACAAAGAGAAAAGGAGTTGCTACAAAGGACAGGAACCTCTCAAGTGCCGCAGATTTTCTTCAACGAGAAGTTGTTCGGAGGACTAGTGGCGCTGAACTCGTTAAGGAACAGCGGGACTTTTGATCAAAGATTAAAGGAGTTGCTGAGCGACAAGTGCTCCGGCGAAGCACCCTCGTCGCCGGTGTACGGTTTCGATGACCCTGATGAGGAAGAGTCGGCGGACGAGATTTTAACAGCTGTGAGACTGCTGAGACAGAAGCTGCCAATCCAGGACCGTTTGATGAAGATGAAACTCGTCAAGAACTGCTTCGCCGGAAACACCATGATCGATTTTCTGGTTCACCACGTAGACTGCGACCGAGAAAACGTAAGTACATACATGATATTTTGTTCCATTCTTCTTGACCGTTGGATGTTGGTTGACTTTTCTTTGAAAGTTAAAAGACTAACGAAATCGTTGACTACCACTATTGCTTTAAGTATCTGATCCCGCGGGAAGTTAGTATCTGATTCCGCGGGAAGTTAGAATCTGGACAGTTAGGTTAATTAATATAAAATTACCTTATGATAAAATTACTTTTTTAGACTCTGATCCAGCTCGAGTCATTATATCAAATTTGATTACTTAACATAAAAGATAGGTGACTTTCTATGGAGACGGTGGAATTAGAAAGGACAAAAGGATAAGCGAGTGGACCACCAAGACTCATAGGCTTAGGCTTAATCATTTTTCACATTTCAGTCACTGGACCAACTGAGCGTGTAAACATCATTGCTTTGCTCTTACCCTCCTGTCTTTGCTTTTTTTCTTATGGTTCTTTTCATACATTCATGATAAGAGTGCCTGGAAGCTGAAAGCATAATGGAAGATGCGTGTCATGATAATGACAGAAGAAGCTCCGCTCTTCCCGCATCAATTCCGTGAGGAAAAAGTAAACGCGGATTGCTTTGACTTTTGCTTGCGTTTTTCATTTTTTGGTGTTTTGATTGCTAGTCTCCATTAATGACAAGACTATAGTGGCATGAACAAGTTGTTGTGGGTAAGCTTTCAAATTGGGACTTTTTTAATTAGAAAAGAATCCTTGGTTGATTCTGCAAATGAGAATCATAGCTTGAAAGCAAATCTCCAGAATTTTGATTGTTAATGATTTAAGGTAAGTGATCAAACTGGTAACTTCACCTGATTCCAGTTAAACGATCAGGTTCCCATTAGAAAGGACCAAGTTGATCGACATTTTTGAGTTAGTTGTAATCAAACTATTGCGAGTTGCTACAATTCCTTGCTTCATGATCCTAACAGGTACTTATGATGTGTGTAGGCTGTAGAGATTGGTAAACAAATGGCCAGCAAACACTTTATCCATCATGTCTCTGGGTAAGAAATAGTTGATCTTGCAGCAATGGCTTCCTCACACCTAGATTTGGTTTCTTACTGCTTGTGCAAACTTTCCAGGGAAAATGACTTTGAAGATGGAAACCATTTCTATCGCTTTCTTGAACACGAACCGTATATCCCCAAAATCTTCAACTTTCGAGGATCTACCAACGACAATGAGCCCAAACCTGCCAATGTAGTTGGCAGAAGGCTCTACAAGATAATGTCTGCCATTCTAGAGGCCTATGCTTCTGATGACAGGCTCCATGTTGACTATGCCGCCATTAGCAAAAGCGAAGAGTTCAGAAGGTAATTGCCCATCTCATTCGTACCTCTGAAACAATTGTGATTTACGTGAAACCAACTCTTTATCTTATCTGCAGATATGTCAATTGGGCTCAGGAACTGCAGAGGATTGACCTGATGGAACTCTCACCAAATGAGAAACTGGCCTTCTTTTTGAACTTGTACAATGCCATGGCCATCCATGCTGTGATCAGATTGGGGAGTCCACAGGGGGCCATAGATAGGAGATCCTTCTACAGTGATTTCCAATACATTGTGGGAGGATATTCATATTCTCTCAATACCATCAAGAATGGAATCCTCAGAAACAACAGAAGATCACCTTACTCTTTAGTCAAGCCCTTTGGAAATGGGGACAAACGTTTGGAGGTAAACAATATAATCCTCTTATTAACCATATCTCTAGCTACCTCAGATGATTCCTTAACGTATATAATAATTGCTCATGTTCTGAAACTGGAAGGTTGCTGTTCCTAAAGTGAACTCCTTGATTCATTTCGGGCTCTGCAATGGGACAAGGTCAAGCCCCGTGGTGCGATTTTTCACGCCTCAAGGGATTGAAGCTGAGTTGAGATATGCTGCCAGAGAGTTCTTCCAAGCTGGTGGAGTGGAGGTGAACTTGGAAAAGAGAACAGTTTCTCTGACTAGGATCTTCAAATGGTCAGTCTGTTTATCTCGGCATATACATTCATTCCTTTTGAGAAGTCATAAACAGAGTCTGAATTCTGTAGTTTTCTCTGCAGGTTTAGTGTGGATTTCGGACAAGAGAAAGATATCCTGAAGTGGGTAATCAAATTCTTGGATGCAAATAAGGCTGGTCTTCTTACTCATATTTTGGGAGATGGAGGCCCTATTAGCATTGTCTACCAAAATTTTGATTGGTCTGTCAATTTTTAATACTATATACGGGCTTGAAGGCGTTGTGCAAATAGTAAATAGTACCCTGTAACTTGGAAACTATCACCTCTGCGTGAGTGATGCATTGCCCTGTTAAAGAAAACAGGGGAGCTTTTGAGGCCTACCGGCAGTAGTATTATATATATATATATATATATATATAATGTTATGTGAGTTCCTTGTAACTTGGAGGACTTTGCTGCATTGACAATCTCCAGATGAAAACGGTGTTTTGTCCTCCTCCATTCTTGGACTTGTCTCCATAAAATAAAGTTTGAAATTCATCTTTCTCCTCCACCATTGTTTCTTTTCTAGTTTGTCCTTCCCCACTTTTCCTCACACCGTTATGTTATTGATTCGAGGATGTTGTTATAGAGGTCAAAGTCGCAGGTCATTATCATACGCTGCAGCCAAGATATTACCACTTGGGTATCAATCTCCATGTTTGATCATTCGAAGACTGGCTGTATGTGAAAAGTTTACAATCTGAAATGTATTTGAGGCAGTTTTTGGTACTCAGACTTCAAGACTACCAAACCATGTGACACTGGGAGGATAATCAATTTTTATTCTTTGATGTTGAATGTTTTTTTTTTTTTTCATAATAAAGCACCAGATTTTCAATCTTTTTTTTTCTTTCCTCCTATATAGATCTTCTTTTATTGTTACTATTTGCTGATAGACGTTTTCCCTACTATTAGACCCCTAAGTTTTAATAGTGGAATCATGTAAGCATTAACCAACTTGGACCAATGTTTGACACTCAAATTACGGAACAAGGCAAATACTTACAAGTAGGCGAGAATAATAGACATTGTCAAGCGTTGGCATTCGTTGGTGCATATTGGCAAAAAAATTTCAACGAGGTACAAAATTCAGGTGTAAGACCAAAATATAGCTTGAAATGAACTTTGGATTGAAGGTTAGTTAAATCACATACATGAGGGAGACAAGTGAAAGCTCTAAGGACTTAATGTGTGTTGAAATAGACAGACCATGACTAATAGGCCTGACAGAAGATCAGTATGCTATGAAAGGCTTTGGGCTTAGATAACTCATCATCAATGGATAGGAATCAAGAAGAGATCTTGAATGATGTGGCGGATAAAATCACAGTAAACATACATCAACTCTAAAAGATAAAAACATGTGAGAGGATCATTCGAAGATAGTAGAGTTAATGTAATCTCTTTTCTTGTTAGTTGTGATATAGCTAAATCCTATTAGATAGAGATCTATTTAGATAGGAGTATCATCCAATTGATTGTAATATAATAAGGATAAAGATGATCTAGTTAGTTCATTTAAGTTTGGATTATAAATTATAAAATCAAAAGTGCCTATAAATAACTTATTGAAGTCTTCCTCCCGAGGGGAGAGCGATAAAGGAGAAGGAAACATATTGAGAGAGCATTTTTTGTTATACTTTTGAGAAAGTAATAAAGGTTCGTTTTTATTTTAGCTCTCGTGTGTTTATTTTTGCCTATTGTTCTTGAATATTTTCATAGTATTCTTACTCGAGTGTGAAAGTTAAACACTTCGAAGATTGTGAGGTATTTGAGAACTTAGTCAACAATCACGTGAGAAAGGTGAATTTTGCTTAAATGAACTTAAGTGAGATTGTTGTATAAAAGAGTAGACACAACCTTAATAGAAGTTTGGTGTCTATAAAAACCTTTGTAATACCTGCAATGTTTAAGACCATCAAAGCTTAAAATAACAAATTTGGGCTTCAGATTTATGGTCCCTTTTTACCCATAAGTTACTTGGTTGTTAAGAGTACGTCATTATCAAAAAAAATTAGAAAAGTGAACCAATGCTGTTAAGTTTTCTTCTTCAATTTGTTTGAGAGGTAAGCAATGCCATTAAATTGAATGCATTATTATCATTAAAAAATAAAAGGAAAATACATTAAAAAATTTACTTGAAAGATTTGAGATCTAAGTGAGTCAAACTCAAAATTAACAAATAAAATTTAAAAAAATTCACGTAATCAAAAATTGACCTAAATTTTTAGGTAATAAATTCTAATCTTTTGTCTTCGCATTTTAAACTTGTTTAGGATCTCTTTGTTTTCAAGAAATAAATTTAAATTTTTTTAATTATACACAAAAACTTGAACATATTTAAACTTCATAATGAGCTGAGTTATAGAGAGTTTGGGCTAGATCAACCCATTTTCCATTGTTACTTATAACTTCTAACCCTTTTAAAACACCATTACACCAAACTCATAGGTAAAACAACCACCAACAAATTTAGTATAGGCCTCTATGTCTTAGTTATTGTCCTAATCTCCTGTAGAACTTCTTCTTTATCAAAATAGGATTATAATGAGTATCTCTCTCACATAATTTTGTGCAACATATGCTTAAGTTTGAGAGACATGAATAAATTCTCAAACTTCCTTGTTTTTATGATGATTTTTCTCTTGGTTGGTATGAATTTATGTAAGATATATGTTCTCCTCTCTATATATGGCTTGTGAAGTCTTTCAAAATTTTTCAAATAGTGTTAAAATTTTATTTTCCTATACGTAACTAATATTTTGCTATGTATGACCAACATTTTCTCATATATGAACAACCTTTAGAATTCCCCATGAATCCATTACAAAATTAATTAATATTTTTTTACTCACAATTATGGAGTGATCATCAAATTTCTACTAACTTAATTAAGGAATACCATCATACTGACTCTTTGAAAATAATCTTCAAAATTCCTTTTAAAAAGTAATTTAGTTATCGTCTTGGCACAATTGTTGTCTATATAAACTTTGTCAAGCTAAATGGCATAGAGTGTTGGCTCATTAAACAAATGCATAGGAATAAGCTAATGACGGTGGAGGTGAAGATGATCTGTTGGATGAGTAATATTACTAAAAGAGATAAAGTCAAGAATGTATTGGTAAGAGACAAATAAAAGGTGGCTACTATTAATAAAAAATTAAAAGAAATGAGTCTTAGGTAATTCAGACATGCTAAAAAAAGAAACTTTGATACTCCAGTGAGAAGATGTGAGAAAATATTACTTAGAAAATGTCAAAGAAAAAAAGGAAAGTCTAAGAAGAATTAGGAGGAAATGATTAAGAATGATATGACTCTACTAGAAACTATCGAAGACATGACCCATAATAAAAACTTTGATGTACTAGGATATGATCCGAGGATCTCACATAAACAGGTCTTTCTCGTTCTCTTAAGCTTTTTAAGAATTTTCTTTTGAGTCTTTCATTTTATAGTTAGCCTTAATATTTTAATTACGTAGTATTTTCCTTACAGTCGAATTTCTTTCTTGTAATGACTAATTTGATTTATTCTTGTACTTTTCTTTTTTGTATATTTATTTACTTATTTTATTTTTTCTGTCATTCTTTACATGTTCTATGATTACCGTATTATGTATTACATTACATGTTTTTATTTTTATATTTACGTATTTATTTATAATTTGTATTATCACTATTTCGCATTACATGTTGACCTCTCCAAACCCCGAGTTTTAGTGGGACTTTTATTTGGTGTTGTTGTTGCTTTTATATTATGAACTCTGTGAGGCTATAAATGTTTTTCTTCTAAACATATCTCGCATCTAATGATAACGAGCATTGATATGATTTAATCGAAAGTTAAAGCCTGGATTTTTGTCCAAGTGAATTGGAGTTTAATTGTCATAACACGACACATAGTCTTCTTACTCTTGGCTGAATTTAATTAATAAAAGTTTTATCCTAAGCATCTTCGTTCAAGTTTGAGTGATTGTGATATATTCCACTTTAGTTCTTAGACAAGAAAACACATTGTTTGTAGTTTAGACTACCATAAGACAGCTTCCTTTGTAAAGGAAGTCAAGTATTTTTTAGGTTAATTTTCTGAAATTAGTATCATAACTAATATTACGAATACCGTACTGAACTCAATATCAAATTTAATTCTAGTACGACTTGATATTGGTATCTTTTGATATCAAGTGATATTTTGAATTATTTTTTTAAATTTACAATATAGTCCTTAAATTTTATAAAATTGAAAAATAGACTCTCAATACAATGCTATATAATTTTTAATTTTTTTTTTGCATATATAACCTAAGATTATAAATGAAGCTTTATGAGACAGGACCAAAATATTAACAATTCAAGAGCACTTAATAAAATTTTCAAAATAAAGTATATAAAGTTTAGTGACAAATGTTGGTCTTTTTCTTTATGTGTCTGCTACCCTACTTCTTGTTACGTCTTAGGCTTAGCTTAAGGAAATTACGGCGTTTGACAACGTGCTGAAATGAGTATTTATGTGTTTGAGATTGCTGTTTTGGTAACTGCTGAAATGTAAAAATAGATATTTTACAAGTGTGGTTGCGATTGCTGAAAAGAGATAAAATGACTAAAAACTTTATTGATTTAATAAACTATTAATTATTGTATAAATAATTTAAAAATATATTATTAGTCATATAAATTTAAAATTATAAATAATAAAATATTAATTTAAAATAAAAAAATATAAATAAAATATATTTAGTAAATAAAATATTTCATAAAAATATATTATTAGCCATATTAATTAAGAGTATAATGGAAAATAATACTTATAGTGAAAGTTATTAATAGAAAGTAAAATTTTTACCGCAGAAGTAGTTTGTTACCGTAACTCTCTTTCTACTTATTGATTTTTGTGGTGGTACCGTACTTTTCTCTAATTTCCAATTGTTTACTCAGATCTAAACATGTGACTGTGGTTAAAAATTACGATAAATAAGTAGTTATCCCACTGAACCGCATATTCAACTGCAACCTTACAATTTGACAAAAGTGTTATGTCAGTCGGGACTCTTTAACAGAAGAAAAATAGTAGCAGACAAAAGCAAGCAGAGAGGCGAGCGACGGTGATTGCATACCAATGCGAGCGGTGGTGATGGTATACGAACAACGAGTAGAGAACATATGTGGTGAAGATAATGACTTTCTGTTGAGTGGCGACGATGAGAAGACGCTGAAAAGTTATTGAAATTGTAAGAGGGATTAGGTTAGGACTTGGGAAGATGAAGAATCCAGTATTCTTAGTGCCAACCAGTATCAGTCACTACTCACTACCAAAAGTTGAAAATATAGACCACCTTTGGACAAGTACGAAATTTTCTAGACGGTATGATATTTCAAAGTTTGATCTCAATTCTCAGGTAATGAATTGAGAAGAAGTAACACTTGTAACTCATTATTAATGGTCATTTCTATCTTTGATATCTTGTTGATAACTATTTTGAAAGTATTCAAATGCTCGATAATATTTTGGTCATCTTTATATTTCAACTTCATGGATCGTCTTACGAGCTGCGCGTTGTCTCATGGCTTCTTCCTTCGAATCATCAATTCAAGCTTTGATCACAATTCACTAGCATTTGTAAATTTTTCAGTCAATTAGTTCTAACAACTAATATTGACCTACGAGGGATCCAACACTAAGTTCACCGGAGATTCTACTCTCATTAGTCAAAAGGACAAAACTTGTATAGCATTTCCTGTATCTTTCACTTTCTGTCCACAAGATAGTCGGTAGTTGCATGTGAGTAGCTCACTAGGCCTCGTCGGTTGTCACAAAAAGGTAACAAATAATTGAAAACAAACATCTTAACCACTATTAACTTTATACCCTTTGTTGTAAACAGTACAGACTAGAGACCCTTTTCAATGGGTCTCTTACCATGTCATTGGGACTTATTGCACATGTCTAACGAATCATTTTTAAATTTTTCAAAAAAAGAAGAGAAATTTATAGCCTTGACCTCTGCACAGATTGATTGGTTGCCAACACCTATCTCCTGGCAAATGTAATGAACCGACCCCATTAATTGTTCAAACTTTTACGTGACACTGTAGTCTGGGATTAGCATATAGTGAAAAGATAGTAAGATACAGATGTTCTTGCCTCTTGGGTTCTCCTTACAACTCACACGCACCGTTCTCTTTTTGAATTAGTATCCCTCTGAGTACGTACAATGAGTACAGGTAGATCTATGGAACATGATTTGTTATTGGTATTTTCTTTGATGGAACTCGGAGATTTTGGTCGTTACGTAAATTCCCACTTGCAAAAGTTAGGCCTGATTCCTTTGGAGAAGATGCAATCAATGTTCAAATAGGATATTTCTTTTATTAGCCCAAGAAATTTAGTAAAAAGCTTGCCTTATTTTCTCCATGAATGGCTGCATTTGTATGAATACAGGAACAAAAAGAGAGAAGAAAAACAAAAAGATTAAAACTTGCAGTCTGAGCAGAGATGACCGTGAGTTTTGTAAGCAAAGAGTTGGAGAAACGATGCCAGTAACACAGCTCGTCGTTATCCGAATGCGCTCAGACAGTTGGAAGAGAGTCTTCAATTTCTCACCAATGGCTATTGTATTCTCTTTGGCCTTAAATGACTCTGCAGCTACTTCTCCTCCAGTTTTGTTGTTGATATGATCAGATAATCTTCTTTTACTGCTTGCATTTTTGCCCTTTCTATTCTTTGAATTTGAAGCCTTCCTTTTCATTCATGGAGAAAGAAACAAATTTTAACCACTGAAAATGAGTTACGGTGGCGCCTGTTATGTCAGACCAGTTGATGGGAATGTTTTCAGCCATTTCTTCAGTTTGTGAGTACAAAATGGTAGTTGTGAAGTTGCTGAAAGGTTTTGATTTGAAGGCTGCTTATCGTTCACAAGCGCCAAAAGACAGGAAGCAGAATAAACAGTACCTTTTACAATAAAAAAAGTTTGTGGTGGCGTTTTGGTGTGATCTTCCATGGATTTTACGTTTTAGGATTCCCACTCTTTGGGTGTCTATTGTTTCTCGTTTATGGAAACTTGGTAGGAAAAAAGATCAAAAACCCCACTATACATGTTCCGTAGGTTAGACCTTGATCTGAAAAAAGATTCAACTTTTTGTTTCCTTTCTCTTTTACAACTTACTCTGTGTTTCTTTTTCTTTGCTTAATCAATCGTGGCCTTCAGAGACTAGTTTGAAGGAGATGAAACCGCTTGCGGTTTCAAGTTCAAGGTGTCCTTTCCTCATCTCAGTGTTATTCTTCATTGTCAATGCCATTTCTCTCATTTCTCCGGTTAGATCAGGCGATATGGAGGCCTTATTGGCCTTAAAATCGTCCATTGATCCTTCAAACTCGTTGCCATGGCCACAAGGAAGCGATGTGTGCAATTGGCAAGGTATCAAAGAGTGTTTCAATGGAAGGGTATCAAAGCTTGTTGTTGAGTATCTAAACCTTAATGGTACTATCGACGGCAAAAGCCTGAATCAATTGGATCAACTGCGAGTTCTGAGTTTCAAAGGCAACACAATCTCAGGCCAAATCCCAGATCTTTCTGGTCTACTCAGTCTCAAAGCCCTTTTCCTCAACAACAATAATCTCTCTGGCAATTTCCCATATTCCGTTACTGGCCTACACCATTTAAAGGTGATAATTTTAGCACAGAATCACCTCTCTGGTCCATTACCAAGCTCTCTGCTCAACCTCACTAGACTGTACACTCTTTCCTTGGAAAACAACTACTTCAGTGGAAAGATCCCACCTCTGAATCAATCTAGTCTCAGATTCTTCAACGTCTCTAACAATCAACTCTCGGGTCAGATTCCTGTGACCTCGGCATTGCTTCGGTTCAACAGATGGTCTTTTTCAGGTAACACCGATCTCTGTGGTGAACAGTTGCAGAGTTCCTGCAAGAAGAAAACGCAGTCAGGATCAACAGAGAGTCCTGAACAGCCTAAAACACCAACCCCATCATCAAAAAAGAGCAAGTGGGTGGATATACTAGTTGCAATTGTTGGTGGGTTGTTGTTGATACCTGCAAGCGTGGCTATACTGTGTTGTTTGTGTGCCAATAAGATTGGTAAGAAACAGAGGAGTGACACGGGGGAAAAGAAAGGCAAAGGCTCAAGTGTAACTCCGAGTGGTACAACAACAGAAGACGACACCAGCCAACTGGGCAGTGGAGGGAACAGTGGCATGAGTGGTAATACTGGAGTAAAACAAGGGGGGTTTTCTTGGGATAGTGAGGGTCTAGGGACTTTGGTGTTCTTGAGCGCAGGGGATAAGCATACGAGTTACAACTTGGAGGATTTACTGAAAGCAACAGCTGAAACACTGGGTAGAGGTACAATAGGGAGCACCTATAAAGCAGTAATGGAGTCTGGGTTCATCGTCACCGTCAAAAGGCTTAACGATGCAGCATATCCAAGGGTTGAGGAGTTCACAAGACACGTGGAGCTTTTAGGTAGGTTGAGACATCCAAATCTAGTCCCACTCAGGGCTTACTTCCAGGCTAAAGAGGAACGCCTTCTTGTATACGATTACCTCCCCAACGGCAGTCTTTTCTCTCTGCTTCACGGTACGTGAGGTCCATCGCATAAATGAATTTAATGATAGATTAGAGTTTTTGGGACAATTTTGGTATTTCATTCTCAAAGTTTCTTTTTTAATAAAATTTAAATAATTGGAAAATTTTGTTAATTGATGCTATAGTTGATATACGATAAAATAAATATTTATTCAGACACTATTAAGGGATTCATTATTAAGTTTTATGTAAATAAAAATTATATATAAATATTAAGATTAAGAAGTAAATTATAAATTATAAAATCTTTATGTGTTTAATTAAATTTTTATAGGATTAATTTACATATTAATTAATTGATTTTTTTTTTTTTTTTTTTTGGATGAGAGGAGGGCTTTGCTTGGGTTTTCAAGCTTTGTTTTATACATTCAGTTTTGCAGGAACAAGAACTTCAGGTAGTGGGAAGCCTCTCCACTGGACTTCATGCTTCAAAATAGCCGAGGACTTGGCTACTGGACTGCTTCATATTCACCATAGTCCTGGTTTAAGTTTAACCCATGGAAATTTGAAATCCTCCAATGTGCTTTTAGGCCCCGACTTTGAGTCCTGCCTCACTGATTACGGTCTAACCATGTTCAAAGATCCAGACTCACAGGAGGAACCAACTGCTACTTCTCTCTTTTATCAAGCTCCTGAAACTCGTGTCATGCCCAAACTATCCACCCAACCTTCTGATGTCTACAGCTTTGGCGTCCTGATTCTGGAAATCCTTACTGGGAAAACACCATTCCAGGACTTTGTTCAGGAGCATAATTCAGACATTCCTAGTTGGGTAAGGTCGTTGCGCGAGGAAGATGCAGAATCAGGAGATGACCCTCCCTCGAGCAATGAGCCTGCTGAAGAGAAGCTTGGGGCTCTTATAAACGTTGCAACGGTTTGTGTGTCACTTGCACCAGAGAACAGGCCATCAATGAGGGAGGTATTGAAGATGGTAAGAGAAGCCAGAGCAGAAGCTCACGTTTCATCAAATAGTAGTGACCATTCACCAGGAAGATGGTCTGACACGGTTCTAAGCTTGCCTAGACAACAAGAAGAACATTCAAGCATTTGAGTGGTTAGGTTACATTCGCAGCGGCTTCTTAGTATATGTGTTGAGATTCTTTTGATGTCTGGAATCATATTTTCTTCAACAAGGCGTTGTGGAGTCCAGATTCTTTTAGTGAAAAGTCCTTCAGTTATATTTCTGTGTGAATGGAGTTTCTAATCTTTAAGGGCTTGCCAATGATAGTCGGATGACAAAGTTGACAGATTCAATGTTAGCAAGGACATGATGCAACCATTTCTTCTGCAATTAGTGTGTTATTATAATTTTTTGTTTTAATTACAATTAATAATTTTTTTTAAAAAACTGGAGATAGAGATTTACTGAAAAACATATTTTTTAGTATTATTGAATTATTTTGAAGACGAGTTTTGTTTTTTATTAATAAATTCTAAAAATTTAAGGAATTATTTAGTTTCACTTCTATTTTTTGTAATTTTTAGTTTTTTTAGTAGTTGTGTTTCTTTCAAATAAAAACAAAAACTTGTTTGGTTATTTTTAGTTATATTTTTATTATTAATGATAATTAAATATTAAACAAAACTTAAAGATAAATTATATTTAATTAATTAAATTTATCTTAATCTCTTATATAATATTTATTAATAAATCATCATTAAATTTTATTTTAACTATTCTATCAAAATTTATTTGAAATTTATATATTTCAAACATATTTTAAATTTAATTATATTTATTAATAATTATCTAATTGATTTTATTTTTAATTATAAAATTAAATTATTCATAATTTTTATTAATAATTAATTTAAATTAATTAAATATATAATACTAGATTAAATTATTTATAATTTTTTAATAATTAATATATAAAATAATTATATATTTAGATGATACAAAGCCAGATTATGAAAAAAATTACTTTTTGTAGTTTCCATAAATTTTAAGAACGGAAAGAAACTAAAATTAAAAGTAGAAACCAAAGACTCAAACAAATAGATTTTTTTATTAAATTTGAAAACAAAAACAAAAAACCAAAAACAGAACCAGATACAGAAACAAACAATCCCTAAAAAATTAAGCTTTTATTTTAAATGATTTTAGAAAATAAGGGTATTTACAAGTATTCTAGAAAGATGAAGTCATGAAAGCTCTGATTTGACAAACAACGGATTACATTAACTATTAGCTGATAGCTGATTATATCAGTTGATTTGGCTAATAAATAACATTAGATGCTCATTAAAGATGTTTAGTAACATTGGTTGTTTAATATTAGCTGTTGATGCGTAAAATGACTTATAAGGATATGCTTTTAAAAAAATTATAAGAGTATAAATATTATATATCTTAGTATTTCGTTGAATATTCTTATAAGATTTTAGATTTTAGATATTTAATTTTACGAAAAAATAAGTTTATAGATTTTATAAAAAACATAAAACATATAATCATAATCATAATCATAATCATAATCATCATCATCGTCATAATGATGACGACGACGATGATGATACATCCAAATATAAAATATAACAATCCAAATGAAGTTTAACAATATAATTCAAATAAAACAAAAGAAATAAACATCATCATTTAAAGCAAAGGCTTATAACAATTTAAGAACGATATCTAACTGCCATTAAACTATAAGCAATATTGTCACGAATAGTTGTCATCTCCCAAGTTTTGTGTTCTTCAACGCCTTCTTGAGTAGAGTTAATTTCAACGTCTTGAAATACATCTAGAGGTATAAATTTAGGATCTTGATCGATGATGTTAAAAGCCGGGTCGCCAATTGTACTTTTTCTAATATAGTCATGCAACGTAAAAGCTGCACAAATTATTCTATTTTGATCCATCATTGAATATTTAGGCATTTTCTCTAATATCTTCCATCGAGCCTTAAAAACATCAAAAGCCTTCTCAATACAACTTCTCAACGATGAATGAGGTCGATTAAAAACTTCTCGAGATCCTCTTGAATTTTTCACCACGAAACTCCGATAGATGATACCTTATCTTAGGTAAGGTGTCAAATATTCTTCTCTTTCCGAATAGCCTTTGTCAACCAAGTAATATTTATCTGAATGTCTATAGAGGAAATATAAGTAGTATAGATGATATCATAAAAAATCTAAATCATGAATAGCAAATCCTACAAATCTTAAAATTACATATTGGTGATTTTGGAAATTTAATTCTCGAATTACCGATTATGTCAAGGAAAATATGGGAATCGTGTGCTGATCCCTTCCAACCTGCTAAAACATAAGTAAATAGTAAGTTAAAGTCACATGCTTCTAATACATTTGTAGTCGTTATTTCTTTCCGTCCTCTATATCTCATTTGATCCTCCTCTGTAACAACTACCGCTATATGTGTACCATCAATAGCTCTAATACAGTCATAATATAAAACAATGATCATAAGATGATAAAACAACATTTTTCAATGAGAAATATAATGAAGGGGGAGTAAGAACATATTCAATTACTTTAAAATGTGATTATATCTAGCGTCATTGGTAATTTATTACGGAATCTCCTTGAATTCGAGATCTTTTGGTACGAGTATATCCTTTGAAATCCATCCATGGCACTCAAAACTTCTTTAAAAACTCTACTCACAATTTCACCTGTTGAAAGCGCATATCTCCATTAGAGAAACCTTTACTTAGGACATATACAAATAAACTGACTTTTTCTAAAGTAGACATCCTATCCGAAGATCTCAAACCATAATTGTTTTCCAAAACCATACATAATTGACGAAATTTATTTTGATTCATCCTAAACATATTAAAATATCGTTTTTCATGACCATTCAATAATTCATTCGTCCATAGTTCTCCTGTTTGATAGGAAGTCATACATGGTTCACCCATGTAACCTGTTATACAAGCCACCGAATCCCAAAACTCAATCTCGTTGTCCAAAACTTACTTAATTTGCAGAAGTTTTATAATTTGCATGACATTATCATCCATACCTACAAATCAACAAGTAAAATTATATTCTAAATAAACATGACACTTATATGTCTAAATATAAAAAAATAAATAATATAACACGTAATAAAATTATAGATTACCAACAAGATAACATAATATAATAAAATAAGCTAATCAAATTCATAATATCTTAAAACATACAATGTCAATCAACATAAGTGCACAAATAATAAAAACAATAAATTAAACATAGTAATGCATAGATAGAAACTATGTTTAATATTTTTAATGTTTTAATACTCATACATAAACTTTATGTATTCAACTCTATTGTATCATCTAATAAATCGAAAAAAATGGTCCTTCTTTGCGGATCTTTAATCAACATGCAAGCAAAGTAAAATTTAGGAGTACCAGTCTTTATACCAAGCAAAGTGCATAGTTTTTCCAAAGCATTCGTAATATCATGATATGACACACCTGCACCAATACATTGTGATGCACCAATATTCGTCTTGTTCAAAAATTTCGTAATAGAAGTATTCATCTCTATTGTTGCACTCTGTCTCTCTTGAATCAGTTGCCTCATATCGTCAAGCCTTTAATACATTACTGCAGATCTTCCTATCCTTTTAGTGGAATCAGATCTTGCACTCTTATTGATTTGTGAAGTATCATTCTCCAAAACCCTTTTGCATCTTCTTATTTGACTCCCTTCATCATGTGAAGCTTGAGGGGTAGCAACAGGATTAGTCTCATCTATATTCTCATGATCATGATAGCCTGACAATTGATGATGAGCATTATGACTATCAGGTGGAGAAGGAGCATATACTTTCCCAACTTCTCGTTATTTTTGTAGAGGGTTAGCCATAGGATAAAATGTAATCTCTCCTTGGGCCAAACATCCAAAAAGTTGATCCAACTTACATTCAAGCTCAGGTTCCAGCCCTTCCTCTTTAAATATTTTAAAATTGTTGTTCTCCTAAAAAATAATTAACTTATATTTAACTAACTATTTAGCATTAAAGTAAAGGAAAATAACTTAAGACTAAACTTAATCTTCAAAGTCCACCACTGTTCACTAGCAACAATTGTTCCTTTGTCATAGTCTCATCTTAGTCTCGTTTCTTTCCCTTTCAACTGTTTCTAAAGACTCCATCTAGTTCTTATCCAATCAAACTTATTTTTAAGCTTAGTTTTTTCCCATTATAAGTTGGTCGTTTTGTGAAACTTTTCCTCAACCTTCTTCCGTGGTATCCTTTTCCTCAACCTTCTTCCGTGGTATCCTTTGACAAATAACTCCACCATGTTTTCCCTTACTTCTTTGAATATATTGATTATAAATGTCACAAAAGATACGAAATGTTTCTTTTGGTCAATGAATCATATCTATATCATTCCCCCTTGATTTCCTCCTTTGTTTCTTTTTTAGAATGATGTCATCTAATCATACAAGATGATAGAAGATTATATACTAGTTAATCAATTTGCAATATGTTTCACTACTTAGTTACTTAAATTGGAGGCAATTAGACTATTCCAACAAAATAACTGTATAAATACTTTTTATTATCAATATATTTTTATTAATTACTTAATTTGAAATTACTTGATCTCTTAATTTAAAATGAGTAATATAATTAACTTTTGAATATTATTCAAAAATTATATAAAATTTTATTGTAATTTATTTTTATTTAAAAATTATATTATAAAGATATTTTTCTATTAAATTACTATTTGTTTATATATAATAATTTAAGAAAATACTACTTATTTTGGTAACAAAAGAACTATTAAATAACTAAATCATATTAGAAAAAGATAAATATAAATTTGTAAATATTAAATAATCAAGTTTTAATGCATGATTATGAAATCATCGTAACAAGATTCGAAGAAGAATAAAAAATCTTGAGAAAACCATCTTAAACATGAAAATAAAAAAGAGAGAAAAGAGAGAGCTAGGGATAAAACAAAATGGTTGCAAGTTGTGTTTCGGTGGAATGATAGGAGAGAGTTCTGAATTATCAAGGTCATTATAAAAAATAATGGTATTTCTCTGTTCACTAAATTGACAAGTTTGAGACGATATCTCAGAAACATGAGTGTGTGTAAAAAAAAATATTCGTGCAAATGTGTCCTTTTAGGATTGTATATTTATTGTGAATAAGAAATTTATTAAATATTTTTATCAAATTACCATTTGTTTATATATAATAATTTAATAAAATACTGCATCATTTTGGTAACAAAATAACTATTAAATAACTAAATAATATTAGAAAAAAATAAATATAAATTTGTAAATATTAAATAATCAAGTTTTAATTCGTGATTATGAAAGTATCTTAACAAGATTCGGAGAAGAATAAAAAACTAGAGAAAAAAATCTTAAACATGAGTTTGCGTCAAATAAAAAAAATATCCGTACAAATGTGCCCTTTTAGGATTGCATATTTGAAGAAATTTGATACAACATTTCAAAAACATGAGCTTTTGTCAAATAAAACAAAATATTCATATGTTTTGTTTGACATTATGAATAATTGGAAGACTAATCTCTATATAAATAAGAATATCAAAACTATTAAAACACAATAAGAATATCAAAACTATTAAAACACAATGGTTATTATTATAGACATTATAAACTTTTAAAACTCAACACATAAGCACTTTTTTCTTCTTTGTTTTTTATTTCTTCTTTTGATCTCCTGTAGCCATTATCAGAATCATAATTCTCTGACTCAATCCGTTCGTCTTCATTCATTCTATTTCTATAACATACAACCTAATGAAAACTATTGGCAAGGAACAACTATCAATGATGAAGGATAACAACTAACAGTGGTCACTAACAAGTATTCAAAGAAGAAGAGAGAGAATCAACTTACTACAGAAGACGCCACTAGTCGAATTTCGATTGACAAACTATTGTAACGTTCTTCACTCTACATATCAATGAAATAAAGGGCGAGTTTTGCTTGTAAGTTCTAATGTAAGATTGTGTTTGAGCTTTTCCATTTTAAAGGTGAAAAGAGATGATGGGGCAGTTGTGAGTAATCAATGAAGTTAAATGTATTAAATACAAGAAGTAGCTACAATGTTAGATCCCGAACTTTTCTTAGAAGACTAGAACTAATAAATGAGAAATCTGCAGAAGTCCATATTTGTGTTTTGGTGATTTTGGTAGTGAGAGACTATGAAATGGGCAGAATTAGGGTCAAAGTGATTAAGAAATTGAATTTCAATTCTGTCTCTAAGAGTCTCAAAATTTCATGAAGTTGAGAATTGGGTGTAGTACATTGGTGGATGAATGTAAAATTCGTCCTTAGACTTATAGGAAAAATCTGGATTTATCTAGGCTGAATTGGATGAAGTTGCCTTATTGGAAATTGTAGATTATTTTTCTAGCTTTCCAATGATATATAGCATGAAATTTTTGGACATCGGAGTCGAAAGTTA
>JANZXR010000003.1:5108509-5164117 GCA_027575705.1 Erythroxylum echinodendron
TAGATTGGGTTTTTTGAGGAATCGAGTTTGATAAATGAGAGTGAATTGGAAGATAATCTTGGATGAGAAAGTATTGACGTATCATTTGGTGAAATGAATTTGAATGATGGTGATGATGAAGCTCCTCTCGTTGATGAGAATTTTGTACTTAAATGAGAATTAAGGTTAATATAATTTTGAGTGGATATTCGATTGAATGTAGCTCCATTTTTTATTTCTTTCTTCTTTTAATTTCACATTTATTTGACGCATATGTTAAATTATGCATGTACAATATAAATATAAAATTTTTAACTAAATATTTTTGTTTCATGTTTCATTTCTAGTTGATTGTGTTCTTCGGCACAAACTCTTGTTGTAATATTTATGGAGTCATAAAACTTTACTATTCCTTCTATTTGATGACTTGATGTAATCATTCTTAATTTATTATATGATGAAATTGTAACTTTTTAAGTACTTTGTAATATTCTTAATTTTTTATTTATATGATGATTAAACAACCTTTTTTAGGTTAATTATGGCTATTATTCATATATGAAATATGTTAAAAGTAATATGAATAGAAATAAAGAGATAGTTGTGTTTCAAAATTTTATTATTATGATTTTTGAAAACAAGGTTGATGTAAAAATTATATAGCACAATATATTGAGGGACTAGTCTATAATTTTAAAAGAATTTAGGGATTATTTTATAATTTTAAGAAATTTCTCGAAATGATATTTAATATTGATCTATACCAGTACTGTACTATACAAAAATCAAATCTAGTAGCAGTACCAATACAATATCCATAACATTGATTTGAAGTTGATAAAATCATATTTTTGGGTTGATTAGTCAACTTATATATATTAGTCGTCGACCTATATAGGTTTAAATTGCAAAATTTTAATTATCCAGAGTCTTTTTTTTAGCACTGATTAACCAGTAGACCAGTGTCCAACGACTAGTGAATCTAGTATTGTAAATGCATATTGGTTGACTGTAGTACATCAAATATAATCATTATAATGGCTAGTTCTTGCTCCAACAATTATTTTAGGTCCTAAAACACTACAAATAGGTGTTTTCTCATTAGTTTTAGCATTAAAAAGGTTTTGGATGTTGTATACACATATTTCAAAGAATTTTTCAATCATTTGAGCATCATTTTGTCATATTTGTGTGAATGAACCATTTTACAGTTATCAATTAAAAAATTAAGATTCTTTTAGTTGTAATACATTGTTGAGGTGTTAAATATTGTACCTGAGATTGATCCAAGTAAGATTAGTGTTCCTTTTCATTTTAGAAGAAGATTGTAAGAAGGGTTCCTCTTTACGAAGAAAGATTGCACAAAAGTAATTCTTCGCCTTGAAAGAAGAATTATAGTAGAATTCTAAGAAGAGTCTTAGGAGTAGACGTAAGCAAGTATTGTTTACCAAACCACTATCAATTGGTTGCATTATCTCTTTATATCCTCTTTAATTTATTGTTTAATTGATTTATATTAAGCAATTTCCTCAAACTTATTTATATTGATTGTTGTTAACTAAATATATTGGTTAGAAAAATTGTTAAATTTTGTAAACACCCAATTCACCTCCTTTTGAATTTCATTAAGGAATCATAAGTGGTATCAGAGCAGGTCTAATAGGCTAACATTTCTAACAAAATCTTATAGAAAAGATCCTAATGACATGTTTAGGAGCATCACCATCACTATTTAACCAAGAGGAGCAAAACATCAGTAGACCACCTTCTTTGATGGCAATGATTACCTTTATTGAAAAACTAGAATGAGATTTTTCTTAACTGTCGAGAGTGTAGAATTATAGGAAATAGTGTCAAATAGTCCCTTTAGTCCTATGAAAATTGTAGATAACAAAAAGGTATCTAAATTAAATGAAGAATGGAAACCTCAAGATTAGATATTAATATCATTGAACAATAGGGCCATACACATCTTATTTGGTAATTTAGGAAGAAATGAATTTAACATGCTCTTTATGTATGAAATGATTTATGACATTTGACATACATTGGAAATTACTTATGACCGCACAAATCAAGTTAAGGAGAGCAAAATAAGCATGCTAACACATCAATATGAATTGTTTCAAATGAAGCATAATGAAAACATTTCTAAAATTTATAATAGATGACAATGCTCTCTAGGGAATTGGAAAGACCTATACTAATATTGAAATAGTAAGATATTGAATTAGGTCACTTTCGAAGATGTGAAAAGCTAAAATGACGGTCATATAAGAAGCGAATGATCTAACAACATCACTATTCGGGAAACTTATTGGATCTCTCCTAATATATGAAATGAGGCTCTAAGAGACATAAGAAGAAATGATGCTTTAAAAAAAAAAAAAGAATTTACCATTTAAAGCCTCAAAAGAATAATCAAGTGAAGGGGAAGAGACATCAACTAGTGAAAGCGAAGAAGAAGACATTGACCCACTCACTAGAAAATTCAAGAAGTTCTTGACGAATAAATTCTCTAAAAAAAAGGACTTTAAAGAAGGTAAACATGATTTAAAACATAAATCCTCTAATATTATTTGCTTTGAATGTGGAAAACTCAACTATATAAAGTCATAATGTCCTCAACTCAAAGATAATGAGAAGTATGAGAGAAAATATAAGGAGAAGAAAAACGTTTAAAGCATTAACTTGGGATGATACAAGTGAATCTAAAAGCCAACTTTCAGAAGAAAAGATAGCTCATATATGCTTTATAGCTACGGACAATGATGAGGTAATATTCAATCCTAATTCTTGTAATAGTGATGATAGTGATGTTATTTTGACATATGATGAATAAGTAAAAAGTTTAGAAATCGTGAGTTATAAAAGGAAAAATTTGTCTTCTAAACTCAAGGAAGTTCAAAACAATTTGATGCATGCGTAAGTAAGAATGAAAAGATAAAAAATGAATTATGTAGCATTAAAATACCTAAAATGTGATTATTAATGAGAATCATGACTTAGATGCATTAAAGTGTGAAAATAAATTATTAAAAAAGGAAAATTGACGCTCTCAAGGATTCTTTATCTAAATTCACTAAAGGGAGTAAAAAAATGTTAGGAATTAGATATAAATGTGAAAGTATTTCTAATTTTTAAAAGGAAAACATTGATATAGTGAAGAATTATTAAAATGGCATAAGTATGAAATATTCACAGCCAAGCATATACATGATACATCTACCCAGGCTCAACCTAATAGCAAACACATATTTTATATATAACTCACAACCTAGACATTTTAAAGATATCTAAGAGATTTTTTTCTACATTACTTGTTTTAAAGTGTATAAGATGGTCAATTTGTATATATATAACGTTAACAACTAGAAAGAAAATAAAAATAATGAAATCTTATTGTCATGAAATATCCTCATAAATAAAATAATCAGGATATTTAGCTAAAATTTTTTAAAAATATCTAAAATATCTAAAATAATCATATTTACTTGATGGGCACTCATGATGGGTCAATTATGGGGGAGCAGATCTGCTGTGACTGGAATGCATGGGGCACACGGCAATTTGGGAACAGCCCCGGCGTGCCCCTATTATACTTGTGCCCCGACGAGATATATTGCTATTTCTTGCACTAAACCCGTGCTCTTTCTTATGCTCAAAAGACAGGTGAGTATCGTCTCGCAAGACAATGTAGTCCAGCGTGAACTGAAAACATTAAGCTTTAGACGAAGAGGTCAAATGAATCCAGGAACAGAGAACAGTACAACATCAGAGCAAAGCATCAAATACGCCTCATTAGCAGCTCCGCCGTTCGTGGAGTGTATGTACATCAAAAGGTTTTCTATAGCACAAACTCTAACCCAGTAAGCGAGGTGAAGAAACTAACAGCGAAGTAAGCATCCAACAAGAGTTGTGAAGGTCATTCCCAGGCAACAGATATAATAGAGTTGGCAAGTCCAGACTCCTCAAATGTCATTTTAGTTTCGTAATCCAGACTCGTTGCCCCAGGGATAGCCTGTGTCAACCGGAAAGGCCTTGTCCTTGGCTCCTGTAATTGCGAATACACAATGACCAAAGCAACTGCAAGACAATTAGCTTAACTTAGCTTCGTCTCGCATTAATATGAAGGAATTTTCAATGAATTAACTCGATGAATATTGTTCGATGAACCATATAACAAGGTTTAGTTTGACATAAGTCAGCTTGCATTTGCACATATAAAAAGAGAAGCCAGGTGGACAACGCGACATTCGGAAACCTTAGTTCATGCTCATTCATCAAGAGATTCAATTATTCCTGATTCTATAGCAGTATTTAATGAGCTTCACCCAACTAACACAAGTACAATATCAAACGAGGGCTAGACCAGATAATTAGTCTCATTCAGCTAGATTAGGGTAACAGCTTCATGTAGCATTTAGACATATGTGCATATATATTTATATGTAATACACAGCTCAATCTCTGAGTGTAAAGCTCCCATCTTTAAGTCAAGGAGGGCAGCTTCAGCAGCCAACATTCTTGACAGAGGTGTCAAGCAGGAAGGCCTGTTTACGATAGAAAATAGAACAGCGCAGAGACAATTTGAGCACAAAATTTCCCACTGAAGGATCATTTAATAAGGTTTCAAAACCTACAACAAAAGGCACCAGCATTTTTTTTACCTGTATTGGGTCAGATTTCAGGAAACTTCTCTGCAGCCTCCTTCCATTAGGAAACCGAACTCCAACTCGACAAAGAAGGCTCCTGTCATACTTGGGTTCTTCAGGCAAAGGTGGGTACCTGGGTTCCTTGGGTGAACACAGGGCATACCCAGCACCGGTGTACTCCCATTGATCAGCATTTTCCGCCGGCGGAGTGTAACGACTATAGAGGAGCAAGCACCTGATGAGGTTGTTAGGAGTGCTGAGCTGGCAAGTGGTGGTGTGGAATTGCAGCCCAATGATGAGGTTGTTATGAGTTGAAAGATGGCAGAAAATGTGCATGAGGAGGTACACCCAGAGGTACGTCCAGAGGTAATGCTGAGACGTTTCACTAGAATCAGAAAGAAATCACTGAATGTAAGAGAAAACGAAGGTATATGAGCTGGGTTGTGAAGGGAAGGGGGGAGGACAATTGTAAGACAAATTTTCCATCTGTATGTCTTCTTCTTCTTATCTGAATTCCCTTCCTCTGATTCCCTTTCTTTGAAGTTACAATTTTCTTATGCTTGTAACTGATGCTCTGTACCTGTGTGGCTGATTTCGTGGCTTAATATTAATACTTCATCTGTCATTTTTTCCGAATCTTTTCTCTAGAATACACATACTTGCTGAGGTCATTTGCTGGTGTTCGTGACACGGAGACTGTGCTGCGGATGCAACTTCCCCACCTTCATTGCCTACATAAATAGTTGAATGGCTTCTTCCAGTTTCCGGCTGGTAGCCTATTCCACAGACAAGTTCCAAATTAAGAAGAATACAAAAAAAAATTCCTTACACGCAAAGTATATGGAATCCAAGAGGTAAAAAACTATATGACAGCAGTTCAAAATGTTGATGATGCTACAGAAGTGAATACTGAAAAGAATCCAAGATTATGCAATTACAGAACTGGCCATACATCCAAGTCTGCAGACAATTGACCATTGGTAGGTCAGGAAAACACCAGCGTATGGAATAGTAATCTTGGGTCGTATAAAAGTCAAATCTTTTTCCTGAGAATGAATTCCCATTATCCGGAAGCCATTATTAGCAACCAGTTACAACCATTATTGTTATATCTAGAAAATCCAAAATACTACTGCAGTTAATTTCAATACCATCAAGAATAGGATAAAACATAAAGCCTAGAACTATAGCACTCTTATGAGAGATCACGCGTTATCCACAACGGGCAGGAGCGAAAGCACCGATTCAATGGATGGTGGCAAAGACGTCACATATAGCACGACCAATTGACAATTAATGCGAAACTAAACTAAAAACAAAAAGACAAAAAATGATTTACATGTAATAGTAGTAGTACCTGCAAGAATTGGGTGGCAGTTTCGGCTGTCTGGCCAACGGCTATTTTGAGGAAGGAAGAGATCATTCTCTGCTTATCATTTGCAGATAAAACTCCCTCCATTGCTCGACAGACCCAAAAGGAAATCCAATTCACCCTTGAAAAGAGGCGTAAGGAAGAGGGGAGACAAAGGAGGTGGTGACTGCTTGTGCTTTCTTTTGTTCAAGGACTTTCAAAAATGTTGTATTTAATACGTAACTATAAGAAAATGTTAAATTTTAAATTTGACACAAGTTGTTTTTCAGTATTGAATAAATAGTTTATGGCCTGTTTATTTCTACTTTATTTTTGATTTTTCAATTTTGTTTTCAAATTTAATAAAAAATATTTGTTTAAGTTTTTAATTTATGTTTTTCTTTTGTTTTCAAAATTTATAAAAATCAGGTTTTTATTTTCTATTTCTATTTTTCATAATTTAATTTATTATTTATTAAATATATATTAATTGTTATATTAATTTTAATAAGAATTATAAATAATGTAATATTACATAATAATTTATTTAATTTTTAATTAAATTAAGTAGTTATTAATAAATATAATTAAAATTTAAATATATAAATCTTAAATATAATATAATTTAATAATTATAATATATTTTAAAAATATTAATTTGTAAATAAAAGTTAATTTTAAAATTATTTATTTAATAAAATAAAATAATTTATTAATAATCTGTTATAATTATTATCAAAAGATAAAAATATAACCATATTTTTTGTTTTTGTTTTTATTTAAAAATTAAAACAAAAAAAGGTGAACCAGTCGTATATTTTTGAACATAATTTCCTTAACCAAAGCCGAAGTTCGTAGTCCTCTTGTTTTCTTTGTTTCTCCGAACGTTGTCATTCGCGCGTATTAGCATTCATTCGCGCGTATTAGCATTCTTCTGGACTCTGGATTCATATTTTATAAGAAAATTTAGGGTAATAAGCTCTTAAAATTGATATGTTTTCGTATTTGAATACTGTTGTTTTCTGATGTCGGGCACCTTTGCTTATTCGTCAGCAACCACCAAGTGTTCGAGGAAAGTCCTGAGAGCTACAGAACCCACTCTGTTTTTGACATATTGCTGCAACGAGTTCATGCTTATTGGTATAAAAACCAGAAAGAACCCATAGAGCTCCGTAGCATTATGTATAGTAAGAAGTAAGGACTACTGTTGAGTTGTAAATAAGAACTTTGTTTAAGGAGTAAAGGCTTTTATCTTTCTTGTTCTTAGTCCAAATTATCTCTAGAATTTGCAACCAGAGCTTTCCTATTTTTGCGGGTTTAGTCAAATTCTAACACTGCTTCTGTCTTTGTTTTGATACCCGGAATCTACTTCGGATTTTCCATGCTTCAACGTTGCTTTTGCATTCTGTGTTGGCGCTCTCTTTAAGCTTATGTATTCAGTGAACTCTGGGCTCTTTCTGTATAGTGTTGTTATGTAAGTCAGAACAGTCAGTATTACTTATTTGAAGGAAGCAAAGATGGGTGCAAGAATCTCTTTCCGTCTCTACCTCCTCCTCAAACCATGTTTTCCGCCTCCAAGGTCACTTCTACCTCCTATCTTTTCCTCAAGTAATTATTTCATACACGTGCGTGGTGTGCTTCTCTAGACCAATTTTAAATGCAGAACTTGAAGAACCTTTTTTTTTTGTGTGGCTTTTCTTCTCTCTGGTATATGTATTTAACAGATTACAAGCCCTTTCTTGTTCTGCTACAGTCTATTCCAGAAACTACATTTACGGAGGGCTTTTCTCAAATTGTCAAGGTTTATTTCTGCTTCTCAAATTTCGTCTCTACCTACTTGTACAATGTTTTCCTTTTTCTGTTTATTTTGTTGTCATTCTCTTTCTTGAAACTGTTTGTTTCAAAATCTATAGAGGAGATGATTGTGGAGCTTATTTTTGACTGGTTATATGGTCCAAGGGTTGTGGAACTTCCTAATAGATGAGAATCATAATTAGTCTAGCTTGTTTCGAGGGCTATATGTTGGATACAAGAACGAAGTTTTCTTGTTAGATTCCATCTTGTGGAAACCTGTGGTATCTTGGTTGATATAACATTGGTGAAGGCCTGAAAGGAGCTATGATAATGATGAAATGATTACTTTTTCCATGGAAGGTTTTAGCAGAACTTATTGTCCTTTTTCTTGCTGTCTAAAAGGTTCACAAGATTGTGCTTTCTCTAGAAATGCCATCCCAAGAGGATAAATTTTAATTAAGTGATTGTTTCGAATTTTTAACCATTTTGTTCTATTTCTTGGGGTGGTGCTACCCAGCTGTCGTTATCATTATGCTCTGATTGCAGTCCGGTTTGATATCATATGAAGTACTTCTATTTATCAAAAGTTGTGTACTGCTGTTGTTCCTCACTGAGCATAATGCACTGTCTTTCTGGGTACACTTTGCAGTGTCACGAGCATATGCTCGCGATAGAGGCAAGCAATATAATCTTTTTGGCAGTGGAAAGCCAGGAGATGAAAAGTTTAGGAAAGCTTGGTCAAAAGAGGTGGAGGAAGATGATTCTTTATGGACAGGAAGTGAAGCTGAGAGTGATGGTGGAAATCCTCTCGACAAAGAGATTCGAAAAGTAAGACAACAGGCAAAGGAGCACTCTGCCCGTATTGATGCCGATGACAGCGATGAACTAAGAAGTGTATGGTCTGGGAGTGATGAAGAGAAGAGTTTGTGGACTGGTAGTGAAGAAGACGACGACGACGATATTCCAACAGAAGCATACCCAAATGAGGGCAGCGATAAGTACATTGATAAATTATTTGAGTTTGAGGAAAAACCTAAATATAGAACAATCTCTGAACTTCTGAAAGAAGAAAATGAACCTGAAGAATTGTCCCCTGAGAAGCAAGCCAGAAAACTTGCTGTTGAGAATGCCTTGAAGAAGTTGAAGAAAGGGCCAGATGGGCGTTACACCAACGTGTGGGAAGTCATGAGTGACATAGACATTCTCATTGGAGCATTTGAAAATATTGTTTCTGGACCAGAATATGAGGAACTTAGGCAGGGAGGACCTAAGAGATTGAATATGCAGTTTTTCAAGGATATACAGGCACGTATGAGAGATCCAAATTATCAGTTCTCACCTGAGTTAAAGTTGAAACCAAAGAGCAAGCTAGTTCCAAGAAAGAAATGGCAGAAGGTGCAGTCAAGACGAAGGAAAGCACAAAAGCGCTGAGTTGTTGTCTTCCACACCAAAAGATGATGCTCAACTCAAGTAGTTTAGTAGTTTAGCTACATCCACATTCTCATAAAAAATTATATAACTTTCCTTTATAAAATTAAATTTTTTGGTGTTTATTTGACAAAAGCTTTAGAAAACGACAAGAAATTTTATTTATAGAGTAATCAATATTCATTGGTTTTAATTTTAATATTTTTGAATTTCTACTATGAGATTTAAATTTAATATTTATTAAATCATATAAAATTATGAACTTAATACCCTATAATTGAAATTTGTTTATTAAAATTTAAATAAATTTTGCTTTTATGTTGAGAAAATCACAACTTATGTTTTATTACGATTTTCTAAATGTAAACATAAGAAAATTTAACAACAAAATTTTTATATGAGAAAATGATTTTTTTAATAGTAACACAATAATATTGATTTTCCACATATTTTATTTCATACAAAAACAAAAAATTAAGCATTTTAGACATTAAAAAAAATTAAAAACAATTTACAAATAATTGATTTTTTGAACATTTATTTAATTTGAAAATATTTGAATGAGAATTAAAAAACAAATGTTTGAATAAATTTTATCTGTCTTAATTTCTTATTGAGTATTTGAAGAGACAATTTGAAAATATGATATTATGCTATTTGATAAAATATTTCTATTAAAGTTAGAAAATTTAAGTATTTTTCTATCTTTTTATTAATAATTTTTGTTATAGAAAATTGCAAAATACAAAATTATTTTTTTTAATTTTAATATTTCTGAATTTTTATTAAGAGATTCAATTTAATAGTTTTATTAAAATCACATAAAATTATAAACTCGATATCTTATAATTAATTAAAATTTAAATAATTTGTGCGTTTTAAATAAAACAAAAGAATTGTATTAGAATTATGTTTACAAAATCACAACTTATGTTTTATTATGATTTATAGATAAAAAAATAAGAAATATTTACAATAAAATTTTATATGAGAAAATAAAAATTTAAATTATAACTCAACAATATTATTTTTAATGCCTTATTTGTCTTATAAGAATTTAAGTTGTGCGAAAGTTTCAACATATTTTTCTTATATAAAGCCATACGTTTTGATACGTACATACTCCCTCTCTGCTCAAGCGATTTATGTTCTCAATTGCTCTGTATCTTTCTATTTCGAGGTTAAGAGAGAGAAAATTTTTCCTTCAAGGTAATCTAGTTTCTAGTTTGTTCTTCATTATATTCAGTTCGTTCCTCAGTTTTCTAGTATTAGAATTAGATGTTAGAAGCGGGAATCTACTTATATACGCAAATGCAATCTTCTTGAAATGAAGAATTTATATTATCTACTGGAATTATTGCAGTTGCTGGCTGAACTGATTATCATAATCATCCATATTCAGTTGGTCCTCTCTATCTCTTGCGCGAGCTCTCAATTTTCAATTGTTGTTCGCTGGAACTTTTAGGCATTTTCAACCATCTGTTGTTTGTTGGTGCTTGTTTCTGTATTGGAATCACTTAGAAGTAAGTGTTCAAAAAGGGAGGGGGAGAGAGAGAGAGGTATGCAGAATTGGGGAAGTGTGCTGTGGAATAGTAATATCAATCTTGCTGTTAATATCAACAACATAGGTAGTAGTGCTACTCTTACTAGTGGTGGTGGCAGTAACAATAAATCGGAGAGGAGGTTGGGATTGTGTAGCCAAATAGCTACAGGTGGAAGCCATCATTTTCCCCTATTGTTTTTCCCGAGAAACGCAGCAAGAAGGTCAAGGCTTCTTCAAGACATGTGGATGATACTGACAAAGCCAACACAGATGAACTTCGAGTTGACATAGGAGTAGGAGGAGGGATTGTGGGAGAAGGAGATGAAAAATCTGATTTATTGGGATTTGTTTTCTTTTCTGGCAAGCTTGCTTTAGATAAGAAAAACACAATATCCCACGGTAAAGATGATCAATACCAGAATTCTGCTGATATTTTCAGTCAAGAAGCTGTAGAAGCCAAGCTTACCAGCACAGCTTTAGTTTGGGGTTCTCACATGGTCCATCTTCGTGATGTAATTTCGGTAAATTACTCTTTTTTTAATCAAGGTTGCAGAATGGGTGTTTTGCTGTCAACATTGAGTGAAACGATCATCTTTAATTGGTTCTTGCAGGTGTCTTACGATATTGGTGTCAAGCATTTTACTGTACATTCTTTTCCAGTGAAAACGGGTTCTTGTGGTCAATCATGTTTTGTCAAACCCAAAAGAACTCGTAAGGACTACCGTTTCTTGGCTTCTAGTGTCGAAGAGGCACTTCAGTGGGTTGGTGGTTTTGCAGATCACCACTGCTATGTGAATTGTCTGCCTTATCCTCTGGTTTCTTCCAAGAAGCAGGCTTCGTCAGAGTTACTTCCAACTGGCGCCCCTCCAGAGTTGCTCTTCAGGTGCAAGACTCCTCCCAAGATGCTTGTCATATTAAATCCACGCTCAGGCCATGGTCGTTCAAGTAAAGTCTTCCACGATATTATAGAACCAATCTTTAAGGTCTGTGTTGTTTCAGCTCTAGGCTCTCATATGTTGTTTTAGCTCTAGACGCTAATGACATAATTTCTAGTGCTCAAGTGATGCACGAAGCATAAACCTCATGTTTCATGCTTGTGAAGCTTGCATTGCCGGACTCAAATTCTGCGATATGTCTATGGTTCACTTTGTTCCTCTTGTTCAAATGGCTGTTCTTATAGTTTCTCCTGCTTCTTTGTTACCCCAGTTTGCAAAAAAATGAGTTTAATTATGACGTTCTTGTCAATGGGCTTACTTCTCTTGGCTTGCTTACTGTAAAGTTCTTGTGTTCTGGATTCCTGTTTGAGAAGATAGGGTTCTACATTCAACCAAACTTAGGAAAAGGCCATCGAAACCTTTTAGGTGCTACAGACTTTTGAAAGCCCATGGTTCGAACTCATACTATTTCCATGGTAGTTTATCAACAGATATGTATGACTAGTGCATCGTTTGTGCTTCATTACACGAACAATGGAGTCCAAGTGTTACACAATTGTGCTGAGAAAAACCATATGTATGCTGCATTACATGCATTTTCTTGAACTGCTCATGAATCTGTGAACGACATATTGGCTTTGCAGTCTTATGAAGTGTACATTTCTTTCTTTTTGAATGTGTCCATGTAAACTGGACACGTTCAAGTTTTTTGTAACTGTCTTTGATATAGATATTCGAAGTATAAAATCTGATGTTTGTATTCAAAGTTTTAAGTTGTGACAGCTTGCAGGGTTCAAATTGGAGGTAGTTAAAATAACATCAGCTGGTCATGCTAGGAATCTTGCAGCCACTGTTGACATCAGCACATGTCCTGATGGTCATCGGACACAATTACTATCTTATAATATATTCTCTTCTTTCATGGATTTCCTCTAATTTCTGATAACATCGATCACCTACTCTTTGTATTTGTACTCTTGCTTGTTAACTCAGGCATCATATGTGTTGGTGGTGATGGAATCATCAGTGAGGTTAGTCACTGACGTTTTCAGCAAATATCATATGATATATTTATATCTCTATTAATTCCTTCTCCCAAGTAGTCCACTGGCTCTGCTGATAAAGGAATAAAAAAATGACACGTGCAATTACCATACCTTTTACAATCTGATTTCAAGATAAATGTAACTTCAATATCAAACGATAACACTTACTTTCTGCAAGTGGTTTTAATTGTTTCTTGACTTCATTTTTTCTTGGTTTGAGGAAAATATATGTTGTGCAAATTGTTCTGCAGTTATTATAAGGATCTTATCTGGGTGAGTGTATGACATTTACTCTAGCGAATAAAGATGCATTTGTAAATCTACTTTGCTTGGTGCGTTAAGATGCATTTTTATAGATTTCTGTAGGTATGCTCACAAAAGCAACAGATTCTTATTCCTTTAGACTGCAAATTATTTGACCGTGATTTGCAGGTTCTAAATGGCCTTCTTAATAGAGGAAATCAGAAAGAGGGAATTTCCATACCAATTGGAATCATTCTTGCTGGCTCAGATAACTCGCTTGTTTGGACTGTTTTAGGAGTAAGAGATCCAGTTTCTGCTGCCATAACAATTGTGAAGGTACCTATTACTATTCCAAAATTCGACTGTATAGTCATGATTGCCAGAATTTTTACTTTCAATTGGAATCATATCAAATCATTTGTCGATTTCAACATGGCCCTGTTTCTCTCTTCTCATTTAATACTTTCACATTGTGGATTTATGACAGCCATTGCTATCCATGTGAGATTAAGGCCTGTCAGTCGTTGCTATCCATGTGAGATTAAGGCCTGTCAGTCATTGCTGTCCATGTGATATTAAGGCCTTGTGGGTGACTATTGTCGGTCTTCTACATATAAGATATTAGTAGAGGCACTTCAGAAATCTGTATGGTATATCAAGAAAGTTAGGATCCTGGCTTTGAAGTTGTTAAGTTGCTGTACTTATTATTGAGATGCTTTACATTCATATGCGTATAAAGGCAGATCGGTATTCTTAGAGAGAGAGTATGTGGGTTTTTTCCCCACACTTGTCAAGGCTAAGCCCTGAGATGAAGCTAGATTTTCTTGTTCATCGTTCAGATCCCTGTGCCCAGCAACTTGAAAATTTCCCATGTGCTAAGTACATCCTATTAGTTGTTATTCCGGTTCAAGATATGGATCAAGTGTCAAGTTCATGAGTCAAGAGTTATACAGATTCGTCTAGACTTCTTTTATTAGTAGTTTGTCCTCTATATGATTTCCTGCCAAAGAATTATGCACTCTTATTGCCTTCTATGTTGATCCAAGTAAAAAGCTTTTCAGTTGTTTAATTGTTGTTGTTCTTCAAATGAAAAGCGTTTCTGTGCTTGTGAAAGTGAGCTGATAGGTTTATGTACCAGCTTGTGTTTATTAAGTTATGAAATCCTGATTCATGTCATCATGGTTTTACAGTCTATGTATTTTTTCGGTAATAGGGGGGTCTCACTGGTACGAATGTTTTTGCTGTTGAGTGGATTCAGACTGGAATTGTTCATTATGGGATGACAGTTTCGTATTATGGTTTTGTTAGTGATGGTAAGCTCTATCTTGGCACTTGTTCTTATGAAACATTAAGTTTCTGAAATTTCTAAGTTCAAATTCTTGATAAACCAATGATGCTATACAAATGATATGTCAAAAACTTCGAATCTGTAGAAACACGGTCCTTTTATTTGAATCCTATTACCTAATTAAAAGTATGATTTCCTATTGAAGTTGAACTCGAAATTTCTTGTAGATAAAAACTATAAATTAAGTGTTACACAAATTGTGAGACAAAATGCTGTTCATTATTGCATACTAAAAGTAGAAATACATGTCCTTATTTCTTCTATGATATTTTCCATTGGGTTAATTGAACAAAGCAATTAAAGCTTGTTCATATTTTAATAGACAGGTATTTGCACTTCGTTTGTTGTGTATGAACTCACATTTGATGTTTGAAATAAGTTTAGTTTACCCTTAAATGTTTGAAGAGATGAAACACACACTCCTCTTTGTTTACAATTGCACCATGCCATGCGGGATAAGAAATCTGAGGTATGATTAACTGATATCTAGATTTATTATGAACATTTTATTCATTTAGGTATTAAAGATTAGATTCAATGCAAACAATGTAAAAGATAAGCAAGAATCTTTGTTTGAGACTGTGTTTTAATGAAATAAAATCAAATTAGGCATTTATATATATATGGCTTGTGCTGCAGTTCTGGAACTTTCTAAAAAATATAAAAAAGGTTTTGGCCCTCTGCGTTATTTTGTTGCTGGCTTTCTGAAGTTCTTATGCTTACCAAAGTATAGCTATGAAGTGGAATATCTTCCTGCATCTAATGAAGATCGAAATGCTAAACAGTCAGCTGAGCAAGAGGTGGTAGACATCTTAGACCTCTACACAGATACTATTGGGAGGTCAAGCGCAGATGGAAGTCCACGAGCCTCAAGTTTATCGAGCATTGACTCAATGAATCCTAGGCAGATGTCTGGAGGGGACTTGGATACAACCTGCAGTAGCACTGATGCTAGTACTGAACCATCTGAATATGTGCGTGGTCTTGATCCAAAAAGAAAACACATATCATCTAGGAGAAATAGCATAACATCAGAGCCAGAAGTTATTCATCCTCAGGTACAACTGTCAACCACCCCAAACTGGCCGAGGACAAGGTCAAAATCAAGTACAAATAAAGGATGGAGTGGATTGGATACTTCACATGATCGTTCTAGATGTTCTTGGGGAAATATTGGGATGAGTGATAGAGAGGATATATCTTCAACATTGTCTGATCCAGGACCAATTTGGGATGCTGAACCAAAGTGGGATACTGAACATAATTGGGATATGGAAAATCCTATTGAATTGCCAGGGCCACCAGATGATCTAGAATCAAGACCAGAAAAAGAAGGCATACCACGGTTTGATAATAAATGGGAAATAAGAAAGGGAAATTTTCTTAGTATTTTGGTATGCAATCATGCTTGCAAAACTGTTCAAAGTTCTCAGGTGGTTGCACCAAGGGCTGAACATGATGATAACTGCATGGATTTGCTCCTAGTTCATGGTACCGGGAGAGTGAGGTTGATGAGATTTTTCTTGCTATTGCAGATGGGTCAGCATCTTTCACTACCATATGTTGAGTATATCAAGGTATGTGCATGACTCTTGGAGTAATTCAAACTAGTTGTCCAACATAGCAAAAATTTGGGGATCCAAAACGTTGACTGTAGTTATTAGAGTTGATTATTTCTGTTTATATATCTAGAAATTAATATCTATAGTGATCTCTTGCTATAATTGAGAGATCTCTTCCTATAATTGGGAGATTTGATCTCCAAAATATTCCTAGGCCTCTTGTATATATACTATAGAAATCCTATGTACAATTATCAAAAAATTCAATATAGAATTGTTTATCTTCATGGTATTAGAGCCCTATCTGACTTAAGGGCCTGTTCTTTTTCTTAAAATCCTTTTTTTGTTATCTGTTTCACTTTGTTTGGAATAGTAGGCTGAGTTTGTACTCACCCAAAAAACACAGTGCCTTTCTCTCACTACCCATCCAACCTGTTTCAAAACAGACTGGCAACCCTTCCCGTGAAAGACCCGACATCAGTGGTACATCCATGCGCCACCATAGACAGACAGCTTCCTCCCTCCAGCCATCTTTTCATCTTAGGTCTTGGACCACCAGTTTCGCCGACTCCTGTTGATCTTCCTTGAGGTGTTTGATCCTTGGTAGCTTGTTGGAAAAGACGCCAGAAGTCACTGGTTGTCTCTAAATCCTTTTTGTTGGTATATTTTTTGGTTTTCCTGAGATTCTAAAGAAAATGAGTGGCAAAAAGGCAACCCTTTCGAGTTATAATAATGCTTTACTCCAAATCAGTTCCGTCAAACTTGATGGAACCAATTAGCTTGTTTGGTCAAGGTCTTGTTTGTTATTCATCAAAGCTAGAGGATTACAGGGTTATATTAATAGTGATAGTTAGAGACTTGATGTCAATAATCCTGATTAAAATCATTGGGAGTCTGAGAATTCCGTCGTGATGTCGTTACTCATCAATTCAATGCAATCGGAGATTGCTCGAAAGTATCTATTAGTTGACACAGCAACAAAGATATGGCAAGTTGCTTCGTCGACATACTCTCAAGTAGGTAATAAAGCACAAATTTTTTATATTCGTAATAAACTGCATAATACGAAGCAGGGAGATATAACTGTATCACGATACTTTGCGGCGCTATATGCATTATGGCAGGAATTAGATTATTATCAAGATTTTCAAGCAGAATGCTAAAAAGATGTTGCTAAATTCCAGAAAATGAAAGAGGAGGATCAAGTATTTGATTTTTTAGTAGGGCTCAACCCAGAATATGATCATATACGAGGTATTATACTTGGAAAGGAACCTTTCCGTTCAGTACAACTTGCACATTCTCTTGTTTGCAGGAAGAAAGTGGAAGAAATGTTATGCTACGTACAACCATTGTTGAAAAAGTAGGGTTAGTGGCTAGTTCTACCAAGAAACCAAAATTTGATAAGGATCACTTGCACTGTGATTATTGTGATAAACAAAAGCATATCAAAGAAACCTATTGGAAACTACATGGGCGGTCAAATCAAAGTCGTGGAAAACGCGGTGGTTCAATGGTAAGGGGCCATGCACTTGGCTGAAAGGAATGAGGCATCTGCAGCACCGTTAACTGGAGTTTTATCCAATGAGGAACTTCAAAACTTACAACATCTTCTCTTAAAACTGGACTCAACTTTCACAATTGGTATATCAAATATTGCAAAATCCGGTATTGTGTTCTCAAATCCGAAAGATAATCCTTGGATTATGGACTCTGGACCTAACAGACATATGACAGGCTCTCAAAACAAAATTTTAACATATTCTCATGGAAAAAAGGGGATAATGTTCGAATAGTATATAGATTTTTTACCTCTGTATCTGGTACATGTTCTATTAACTGTACTCCCAATATTACTTTATCATCAGTCCTTCATGTACCTTGTTTTCTTATTAATCTTCTCTCTGTCAATTCTATCACTAAGGATCTTAATTGCAAAGTTGAATTTTTTCCTGAATATTATGTCCTTTAGTACCTCAACATAGGGTAGAGGATTGGAACTGGTAGATTGTAGGATGACTTATATGTCTTGGAAGAAAATCCCATGACAGTTGCTCATCAAACCTCACTTGGGAATGATGTGATTAATAAGGAAATTCTACAGCGGCATAGGCGGTTAGGACATCTATCGTTTTTTGCTCTAAAAAATTATATCCAAGCTTGTTTAAAAGAACTTCTTTTGATTCTTTATTTTGTGAAGCATGTGAACTTGCCAAACAAACGAGAAATTCTTATCATTTATCTAATAATAAAAATTTTGTTCCTTTTATGACAATTCACTCCGATGTTTGGGTTCCTACTCAAATTCTCTCTCTTTTTGGCCATAGATGGTTTGTAACATTTATTGATTGTTGCACAAGATTAATTTGGGTTTATTTAATGAAAGTCAAGAATGAAGTGTTTTCGTGCTTTCAGTCTTTTCATAAAATGATTTTTACCCAACATGATGCTAAAGTTAAAATCTTGAGATCTGATATTGGACTGGAGTATATGGATGGAAAATTTCGTGTTTATCTGGACTCTTATGGAATAATACATCAAACCAGTTGTGCCTATACTAGTGAACAGAATGGAGTTGAGGAAACAAAGAAGAGACATATTCTAGAGGCAGCTCAATCCCTAATGTTCACCATGAATCTTCCAAAGGGATATTGGGGTGATTCCGTCCTTTCAGCCATCTATCTTATCGATAGAATGCCACTTCGGATTTTGGACTTTAAAAGCCCTGTAAAAATTTTGAAAGGTAAAAATTCATATACTGTACCACTAAGAGTATTTCGATGTATTTGCTTTGTTCATGCTCGGAATGTAGGCAAGTTAGAGCCTAGAGCTTTGAAGTGTGTGTTTGTTGGATACTTTCCTACACAAAAAGGATATAAGTGTTATCACCCCCCATATAAGAAATACCTTGTAAGTATAGCCATCATTTTTTTTAGAGTGTGAGCCTTATTTTACGACACATCAAACTCCTCTTTAGGGGGAGAATGTGAGCGAAGAGGTATTGCTTGATGTGATCCAAGGAGAGAGAACAATTTAGGGGGAGAAAACTAGTGTGGTTCAGGAGGATCGAAGTAGGTGTTTAGATAGCCCAGATTTGCAAACATACTCAAGACGAGATAGGACAGAAAAAGCCATCATGCAATCTATGCCATCCTCTTCTCTCGAAAACACTGGTGAGTTAGAGTATGATTAATCTGATAATCTAGATAAGCCTTTTGCTCTTCGGAAAGGTGTTAGAACTTGCACTAAGCACCTAATTTCTAGTTTCCTGTGACTCACTATCTTCTTCCTATAGAGCCTTTGTCTTGTCTTGTCTCTTTCTTCTATGTCTATTCCGCAGGATTGGAGAGAAGCAATAGAAAATGTCCAATGGAAAGAAGCTATGTCTGAGAAAATGAAAGCCCTAACAAAAAATGAGACTTGGGAACTTCTCATTGCTCCAGAAGAAAAAAGACAGCTGGCCGCAAATGGTTATTCATAGTGAAGCATAAGCTAGATGGATCTGTTGAGAAATACAAGGCAAGATTGGTGGCTAGCGGCTTTACTCAAACACTATCAAGAAACCTTTTCTCATATTGCTAAGATGAATCAGAATTCTACTCTTTTGTGCGGCTAACTTAGATTGGTACTTACAGCAATTTGATGTTAAAAATGCTTTTCTTTATGGGAATCTGGAGGAGGAGGTGTATAAGGAGATTCCACCTGGGTTTGAAGATGAGAGACACAAGGGAACATTTGTAGGCTAAAAAACGCCTTGTATGGGCTAAAGCAATCACTCAGAGCATAGTTTGAAAAGTTTAGTTTGGTCATGATTTCCTTTGGTTATCACCTGAGTAATGCGGATCATACCCTATTTATCAAGCATTTTCAAGGTAAGATCATGCTTCTTATTGTCTATGTTGATGACATTGTGGTAACAGGAACCGATATAGAAGAGATGGTTAGGCTGAAAAAACTCCTTGCTCAAAAATTTGAAATTAAGGATCTAGGGAAGTGTCAATACTTCTTAAGAGTTGAAGTCGCTAGATTAGGAAAAGGAATCTTTATCTCCCAAAAAATATATATCCTAGACTTGTTATAAGAAACCGGTATGATGGGTTCTAAACCAGCTGAATCTCCTATCGAGAGCAACCACAAACTTCAAGCAGGAACAGGTACATTAGTAGACATAGGAAGATATCAGAAATTAGTTGGGAGACTCATCTACCTCTCTCACACCTGACTGGACATAGCATATGCAATTAGTCTGGTGAGCCAGTATATGCATAATCCATGGGAGCCACATTTCCAGGTTGTATTCCGTATCTTGCACTATCTAAAGTCGGCACCAAGAAAAGGCCTTTTGTTCACTAACAATGGTCACCTTAAGATAGAAGCATTTACAGATACTGATTGGGTTAGGTCTCCAGATGATATGAGATCAACGACTAGTTATTATAAGCTCATAGGAGAAAACTTAGTCACTTGGAAAAGCAAGAAACAAAATGTAATTGCTAGATCTAATGCGAAAGCTAAATATAGAGCTATGACACAAGGTGTGTGTGAACTCTTGTGGGTAAGAAAGTTGATGAATAAGTTACAACTGATGGATGGAGGAAGTTTATCCCTCTACTGTGATAACGAAGCTGCCATTAGCATAATTCACAATCCTGTTCAACATGATAGAACGAAATACATAGAAATTGACTGACACTTCGTAAAGGGGAAACTTGTGAATGGCTCGGTACACCTATCTCATGTGGGGTCTAATGAACAACTGACAGATGTCTTCACCAAAGGACTCTACAACAAACAGTTTCACAATTTTGTTTGCAAGTTGGCATGTGTGATATCTATGCACCAACTTGAGGGGGAGTTTTAACTATAGTTATTAGAGTTGATTATTTATGTGTATATATCTAGAAATTAATATATGTAGTGATCTCTTGCTATAATTGAGAGATCTCTTGCTATAATTGAGCGATTTGATCTCCAAAATATTCCTAGGCCTCTTGTATATATACGATGGAAATTCTATGTACAATTATCAAAAAATTCAATATAGAATTGTTTTGTCTTCACAAAATTTAATTCATACTGTTGCATTAAATCTACCTTTGGCATTGGGCAAAATCAACGGAGACATTGTCTTTCTTTAACTCATAAAAGTTACCCTCCTTTTACCTTCATAATTATGTACGCATTTGATTGCTGGGTGGAAAGAAACAGTAGAGCATGTTCCCTGCTATCAACCAGGATAAACCAAATTGCCCCACAGCCTTCTCTGAATGAATTATTTGACATTGTTTTCATTGAAGTAGCAACTCAAGGAAAAATGTTCCAGTGTCCTTTCAACCATAAAGCAATTAAAATTATTGCTTGATCTTCTTTTTTAGCCCTTGCACGGTCAGCCATGACCACATAATGAGCCTCTTGAATGTTCCTGATCTTGTAAACAGCCATTTGCAGTTCTGAAAGTAGAAAAAGTAACAATAAATGTAGAGGACTTCTTGTTCCTTCCTCCCATACCATTTGGATAATTTGTTTTCTCATAACTATGCTCACGTGCGTCTGTGTTCTCCTCCCCTATCTTCATTATTACTCTTTAGATGAGAACTTCTGATCAGAAATTCTGTCTGTCTATGAGACATAAAGAGTTTTAGTGTATATTTCTGTGTACATCAAAGCGCATGCCCCTGCTGTTGCATATCAATGTTTGATGAGCATCTGTGAATAGTTTTGGAAAGTGTAGTAGTTTGAACATCTCATCTTGTCTACAGGTAAAGTCTGTTAGGATGAAAACTGGCAAGCATACGCACAATGGTTGTGGAATTGACGGTGAGCTGTTTGCACTTAATGGGCAAGTATTCTCATTTTTGCTACCAGAGCAGTGCCGACTTATTGGTCGCTCATCCCAGCCATGATGAGATAAAAAACATTTTTTACCTTGAACCGGTCAAAATGCCTACGAGGGGCGAGCGATACTGTTTTTGCCTTGTGATTGTAACATATCCCAGAGCATCCTTCAAGTGCTGAACGTATTTGAAACTGTGCGCATTCTCTAACTGCTGAGAGTATGTGAAACTGTGACTTCAAGTAGCCCCTGAAAGTTGCAGCATTACATATCCAAGGTGTCTGTAAATTCTTTGTTGCAGTTTATCAGTTGCATGTAGTATACGTAGTTCTTGCCTGATATTTTGTCCCCTTGTGTTGTTGATATGATGTGTCCAATTTGTTGAAGGAAATATGCATTTATATGCTGTGATCATCGTTGTTGTATGTTTATAATTCTAAGTTTCTCTTTTCTCTAATAGTCCTTTAAATTGTATCTTCTCTTTTAACTCTTATTATAAGAAAGAAAATAGGAGGATATGAGACATTAGTATCATTCATTTGTGGCAAGAAAACAAAGCTTTAAGAACCTGTGTTTATTGAGGTAATGCCACGTGTTGCATTGTGGTTTTGTTAAGGGTTTTATTCCTGTCGTTTATCAGCCATGCAGAAAGTCAAAAGACAAGTCATCTTCGACCTAAACTCCCTGATTTTCCTCACCACACGCAATGATCCTCAACCAGTTCCCCAGCTTGCAGGCAACTCAGCCGGCAAGAGTGCTTAGGGATTGCAAAATCGCCCAGCCTAATCCAAATTCATTGCATTAAGTTGACAGGGTAAGCTTGGCTTAAAGAGGGTCGGCTTGATAGGGCCGTTCTTAATATTTTATAAGTTTTGGGCAAAGTAAAAAAAGTTTCTTATTTTTACCTATTTTAAGGCCCTTATAAAGAATAAAAATAAACAAAAAAAATGAGCCTTTTTATTATTCTTTATAAGGTCAAGAGTAGATTTTATTTTGATTCATTTTATTTTTTACGAGGATAAAAATAAGTTTTATTTTATCATTTATAATGATGAGCCCTGGGTCGGTTCTCGCTCTGCCCTTATCTAGGGTTAGCTTTGCAGCTTGAATTAGTTTAAACAAAATGATATTATTTTGTTTAATAATTAAAAATCAATTAATAAAAAGTATGCCGTTTTGTTAATTACAACTTAAATAATGTTATTTTAACGCTTGGATCAAAAAATTAACAACGTCAAATAGCTCAAAAATAAGTTGCATGCTCATAATGTTAACAGTTAATACTAATATTTCTTAATAATGATAATAAATTCATAATTGTCATATTTAAAAATAATGTATATATCATCGGATTCTATGCTTAGCAATGATTCACAAATCAATGTGCACTAATGTTAAAGACTATTCTTTAATAACAGAATGTTTAAAAGCCACGAAAACTAAATAAATGGGAACCACCACTCAATGCCAGATACTAAAAGACTTTGATTGAAGCAAAATCCATAATTTGTTAGGCGTGAAACTTGGAGCATACAACTTACTTTCTAGTTACAATCAACTACTTCAATTTACACATTTAACTTTTGATTTGTTTCCTTCTTTGAGTCAACCAGATTTGAAAGCATTAGATTCCAATTGCCACAAACGTTAGTTATACTTCATGCTTGATCTCAGCTAGAAGATGGTTTTTAAATCTTGGGATGATTAAGGCAGAGCAAAGTTAAAAGAGAGTGAGATGGTTAGATGATTGCTTGGTGGGGTATTATCAATAAATGATATGAATCCATACATGGCCTGGGCCGGCGTGGGTGCGAGTTCACCAGCACTACCCTTTACATTTTTGATTTGACGAAGGAGGGAAGGTAAGGTAAGCCCTGAAATACCCTTTGTCTTCGAGTTGGGGTTTGTTTGGTAATTCACCCGTTTTTCCTCCATTGTCTCCTACCTTACCTTACCTTACCTTACCTTACCACACATAATCATAAATAAATAATTAATATTTAGATTATATGCATAGTTTAGTTGTACCATTTCCCTTTTTTGATAAAACACAATTTTCTTTTTATGTTAGGATTTGAATTTGGCGATAAGAGATTTTTCCAACAGAACGACTTAATAAAAAATTCTGATAAATATAAAGTTTAGAAATATTCAATATATAAAAACTTATTTCTAATTAATAAAAAAGTTGTTTTAAAAGGATAAAATAAGACAATAAGGCTCTTTACGATTTATAAAAATTATAATTTCTCCATTATGAAAAAGTTAAAAGGCATAATTTTACAAAACATTTCCCATTATTATATAATTGAAACCTGGTATTAATTTTGAAAAGAATTTCTAAAGTGACAGCAAAACCAAAAGATTTATTATAGAAGGGGGAGGAACATTTTGAAAGCGCCTCTTCTCCTCTCCATCTTTTCTTCTATTCTCTCTCTCTCTGTCTCTGTTTTGTCTTGTCAAAATTCTTCTTCTTCTTCTTCTTCTTCTTCTTCTTCTTCTTCTTCTGCTTCTGCTACCACTTGCCACTGTTACATTCTTAGATTATTTATATATTCATGTATAAAAAGTGCATTAGCTTTTACGGAAAATAAAAGGGGAAAAAAAAGGTTATGCCTACCGTTAATATTTCAAAATATTTCCTTGTTTCTCTGTATTTAATTGACAGCGGCATTTACTACCATCCCTCTTATTATTACTGCCGTAGAAGAAGTGGGCAACTTCAAATTTCGGTAATTTCTCTCTTCCTCTCTCGGTGCTGTTTCCGATCTGATCTAAATCAAAAATTGATGTTCTGTTTGCAAGTTTGTTACTTTTTCATTTTTTATCATGTTGGTTAGTTGCGCGAGTGTGTATAGAAATCTGAAACTTGGGTTTTGGTGTACACAACTTTGAATGGTGTATTGGAGCTTGAGCTGATAAAAGAAGTATGGAGTAGGATACACAGATTTGGATTTTAACGGGATCTATGAAATTTCACGTTTTTCTCTTTCTTTTTACAGTTTCAGTTGGGCTTTTGAGTGTTGGAAAGGAATGGTTGGTGGTGCCGCTTTGATTTGAATGTCTCAAGCCGAACAACAACAACTTGGCTTCTACTACTACTACATTGTTACTTCCTTTAAGTTTCATTTTTAGGGTTTCTGTGTTTGCGACATGGCTACGAAACGCGCCTACAAGCTCCGTATCCTTTTATATTTTCTTTTCTTCACCCATTTTATTTGCTCTGGTCTATTTTTGATTGAAAAGGTTGAGTCTTGATTTGAGATTTGGGCTCATTTGCGTTTGTGTTTGAAGTGATTGTTTGATTCACTGCGGAGATACTAGTGTAATGCTTGTCTGGGTTTTGCCTTGACCTGAAAATTTCAAATTTTGATGAAATAAAGAGGAATTTGTGGCACATTCTGCGGCTGTCAATTGCCTCAAGATTGGAAGGAAGTCATCGAGAGTTCTTGTGACTGGTGGAGAAGATCACAAGGTCAATCTCTGGGCTATTGGTAAGCCCAATGCTATACTGGTCAGTAGTACTTCACAGTCTCGTTTGAACTGCTTCCAACTTCCTCATTGACATTGTTAATGTTTATCACTCATTTGCTCATGTGATTGTGGATTGCTGCAATTTGTAATACTCCAAACTTCATATGCAGAGCTTATCAGGACATACCAGTGGAATCGATTCAGTTAGCTTTGATTCTTCTGAAATTCTTGTAGCTGCAGGAGCTGCTAGTGGTACAATCAAGCTTTGGGACCTAGAGGAGGCAAAGAGTAAGTTTTATGATTTGTTTAAGTGCTTTAGGAAACCTTTGGATTCTGATTGCCTATCTTTTACACCTTTTACATCAAATTTATGTTTAAATTTGATTGTGTCTGTAGTTGTTCGTACATTGACTGGTCACAGATCCAATTGCATATCTGTCGACTTTCATCCTTTTGGGGAGTTCTTTGCATCTGGTTCTCTGGACACAAATCTTAAGATATGGGATATCAGAAAGAAAGGCTGCATTCACACCTACAAGGGTCATACTCGAGGTGTCAATGCAATAAGATTTACACCGGATGGTCGTTGGATTGTATCTGGTGGGGAGGACAATACTGTCAAGGTTGAAATTGATGTTCTCTTCCTTTGTGCATACATTTCACTAACACTGATAAAAGCACGTGATATGCAGACCACGTACACAAAACATGATTCTTATCTTTATGGAGATCTTTTTTCTTCTTCCGCAATGAAGTTGAAAAACTTCAAGTTAGTTGTTTTTTAGCTGGGATTTCCTCGGCACAATGCAATTGTTTCAAGATTGTTGGGTTTCAGTTCTTGAACTTTGCTACCTTTTATATATACATATGAGCCATAATGCAGTAACTCATTATTGGACATGGGATTAATATCCAGACACTGTATTGCTGTATGCTGGTTCAATTGCTGCAAGGTGGACTCCCGGTTTTTAATGCTTTATGTACAAGTATAGGGTCCTTGTTGCTTCAAACAATTGTGTGCAAAAGGAAAATGCTCTTGTGTTTATATTTGCAGTTTTTGGACTTGGTTTTTTGTCTAATCCACTCTGTGATGGACACCATTTCAACAGTTGTGGGATTTGACTGCTGGAAAGCTCTTGCATGATTTCAAGTATCATGAGGGTCAGATCCACTGCATAGATTTTCATCCCCACGAGTTTCTTCTGGCAACAGGTGAGTATTGCTATGTTATTAGGAACTGATTCTGTAAATCAATCTTGATCTTACCAGTTTATTCTCCTATATCCATTTCATGTTCTTTTCTTGGTAGTGATTTGACTTTTATGTCCAATTGTTATCATGAGTAATGTGCAGCCCTTGTCAAATCTTATTAAACCAAAAGTCAGTATTACTTCGCCTCTTTTTGAGCACTATGCACACCTATATTTGTAATAAAGACGATATGGTTTTTTATCAATTATATGCTTGAAAGTCATCGATTTTTGAAAATTTATTTACTTTGTTTTGCCTTGCTATAGGTTCTGCTGATAGAACTGTCAAATTTTGGGACCTCGAGACTTTTGAGCTGATTGGCTCATCAGGACCTGAGGTAATTTAAGAGCTTTAAGAGCTTCCATCAAATTGTCTATGTGGTTTTAACTGTGATTTCTGATGAGAATTGTTTTGCACGGGTTATTCCTTTTGACTTTAGACCTCTGGAGTACGTAGTTTGACCTTTAACCCTGATGGGAGGACTCTACTATGTGGATTGCATGAGAGTTTGAAAGTAAGCTCTTCTTTACATGTTTTCTCTATAGAAAGGCTGAGGTGCAATGATAATCCTTCAGGATTATTGCTTAACGCCTATTTCCATTGCTTTATAGGTTGTCTCTTGGGAGCCCATAATATGCCATGATGGTGTAGATGTAGGATGGTCTAGACTGTCAGACCTCAATGTTCATGAGGGAAAGCTTCTTGGATGCTCATACAATCAAAGTTGTGTTGGAGTTTGGGTTGTAGATATCTCGGTACTACTTGCTCTTTCTCAATTCTTGAGGTTTACTTGGTTTTGTTTCCATATATGTTTCTTTTGAGTTGAAAGCTAATCTAATATTTGTTGAAAGCTAATCTAATATTTTCTTTCTCTCCTTTTCATATCATTTGCAATAATGAACAGCGGATTGAGCCATATGCAGTTGGCACTGTCAAAGAATCCAATGGCAATTCGGACTCTAAATCTGGTGGAAGTGGGAATTCAGCAGTGTTGCTTGAAAACAGCATGAAAACAAGTTCGGGAAGATTATCTGTTTCACAAAATTCAGACACGTTATCAAAGGAAACAAAATCTATTGCCAGATTGTCAGTTTCTCAAAATTCAGATCCTGTTAAGGAGTTAGCCAAAGAGTCAAAAATATTGACATGTACGCTACATTCTGCTTTTTCCTTTTATTGATTAGGTTTACTGTTCCTTTTTGTCTTTTATGACATTTTGTTTTTGTTTGTTTCTCATTATTGTTTGATTTTAGTTTTGCCTAGTGATTTAAATTGGCTATATTGGTTAAGTTGTGTATTTGCCTCTAAAATTCCTGGTTTTATGCGCTGCTTGAAGCCACAGGAAGTGTACCTGGTACTCCTCAGAAAGTTAACTTAAACACTGGTCTGAAAACTAACGTTGCTGCTCCGATATCAGTCCCTAATGCAGCAGCACCAAAGAAGAATTCTTCAAAGGCCCAGTCAGCAGTTACTATCCCTGTCTTCAACAAGGCAGATTGCATTCCTGTAATTGTCCCCAGAACTAATACAAGGTTTGAGCAGGCAGCTGAATCTAGAAAAGAAGTAGGTGGTGGAAGACAATTTCTTTTGCAGCCAAGTTCTACTGATTTCCGAAAATTCCAAAACATGAGAGATGATGATGAACAGTCAAGTATAAGTTTGTCGGGCTCTACCATTCGCAAGGCAACAGAAATGAGTGGTGCTGCAGATAGGAACATTCTTCCTGTGGTCAAAGGCTCAGTCCCCAGAATAACAACTGCCGAGAGGAACATTATGGATGATAAATCTCTTGGATCAGAAAGAATTGAATCAAATTTGGTGCCAGAACCATCCACAAACTTTCAGGAAGAAATCTGTGAGTTGTTACTGTCCCTGCAAGTGCATTTATTTCTTTCATGTGTACCCAGCTACTGTTCTCAACATAAATATTTATAAATGAGAAGTAGTAATTGATTTGATTTTGACAGTTTATTTCTTGCGTATTTTTAAATTTTCTCAAAATATTATTGGGTTTGGACAATTGTATTTCTTTCATATTTTAGACTTGTTTGTGACTCAACACCTTTTGGATGCATACAATTTTTTTTCCATAGTGATTGATGAAAAACTTTGTTTAAAATGCCATTAAAAGCAGGCAGCATAGGAATATGCAGACTGATCTGCATTGTTGTTTAGATTTTGACTTCTGCTTTTACTTGTTTAAGGTTTTTCTCTTTCACTCGCAATATACTTTGGTTTATACTTATATCTGAATCTCTGTCTTGAGATTTCACCTTACTTTTATACTTCAGCCCCAGACTATGAAGTTTTGGGTTCTTATCTAAAAACTTTTTATCTTTTGTTTCAGATGACACTCGGGGGCATAGAGTAAATAGAGAAACACCCTCTTTGGAAAGTCAAAAAGGAGGTATGATGGCTCTTACTTGTTCATGTTATACTTTGAGCTGTTCAAGGTAGTTTGACTTGTACATGCTCAATATGTAGGGAGAATGCGCACACTTGCTGTAAATTGGGACAGGAGAGGAAGATCTTCAAATTATGAGGGATACCCTTCCAGTATTTCTCCAGGGCCACCATCTATAGACAACGTGCTTCCACTGAATGTGGTAGGAACATTTTCATTCACTTCTTTTTCCTCATCCTTCAATAATCCTCTTTTCTATGTCAACCTTAAAAGTTCAGCATTTCTTCTTCTGCTCATTCAATCTCTCTTAAATGCTAACCTATTCTCTGGAACCTGTAGTCTAAACAAAGAGGACGCTCACCCCCAACTGAAAAGGAAATGGCTTGCTTGAGCAACGAAGATGTGATTGTAGACCTTTTGCGAGAACATGACCAATTTACCAGCTTCATGCAATCGCGCTTGACCAAGTTACAGGTGAATCCCATCAGGAAAGTGGGTTGCCATGATAGACAAATAGGAACACAATTGTATGTAAATCTTCTAGGCATAGGGTAGCCATATGCTTGCGTATGCTAATGTTTATTGCTAATAAGTGTGTGGCATCTTTTTTGATTCATGCATCTACGGCTTGGTCTGTTCATGTATACAATTGAAAGAGGCTAAAATTCACTTCTAACAATAAACATTACAATTCTGAATTAACTGCTTTGCAATAATGTATGCATATTTAAAAAAGGCCAAGTCATTTGGACTCCCACGTGTTCTATGTACTTTTCCAGAAAATAAAAGTCCTGCCCATCCAAAAGTACATTTCTATGCAAGATATCTAATACTTTGGTTGACTATGACCATATCCACAGTTTTTAACTTACATCCATCTACATCTTTGCTCTGTTTTAGAATTTTATGTTGATAGAAAATATTAATAACCATAGTCCATAATTTTATTAAAAGTGGTATGCTGATTTCCACTTCCAATCTAACATTTTAGGTTTTTGTTATCTGAGAAATTTAGAGAAGCTTGGAGCCAACTGTTTGGTCCCAGGTTTTAACGACCTTGAAATGAGTTGTCTTTGGATTTCGGTTTAAGAATGTGGCTCATTGTTTTGGTTGTGTTGGATTTTATCTTAGGCTTTCATATAATTACATGGGCAAGGCGTTTCTGGAGCCTTGCCTAGTCATGCCATGGTCAAGTCTATCTTAAGATAGGATAAAAGGATTAGACTGTATTTCAGGGAAAAACTTATGTTGGCAACACCCATCCATTTCCTACAGGACCTTTAAGATTTAATCCTGCAAGAGAATAATTCTCTTCCAACCATGCTGCTTTTGCATCACTGCCTCTAGGTTTTTCTTCTGTTTGCAATTTTACGCAGGATATGAACAAAATTACTATAATTTCGTTCATATGGGAATCCTTAGGTTGGCAATATGTAAAATCAAATTCTTTAATTTTATGTTCCGTAAAAGTTATCTATGCTGCATTGATTAGCAATATGTACTGGAGTTTTATATAGAGTAAGTCATCCAAGTAGTGGTGATAAAATTTGTTGATTGTATCTTACACTTCTAATAAATGCAAGCGATTATTCATGGTCAAAGGATTCAATTCTTGTAGGTTGTCCTTAGATATTGGGAGAGAAATGATGTTAAAGGGGCCATTTGTTCAATGGAGAAAATGGCTGATCATGCTGTAAGTTCCTAGTTCGCATCCCTCCCTCCCCAGCTCTTCTCTGTTTCGCCTTAATTCTTAAAATGTTAATATAGTATTATTACTTATTCCTTAAAAAGCACTTTTGTATTATTATGAATTTTAATGTGGGATCCTCAAAGTTTTCTTCTCCTTACATTGCTGTAAAATGCAGGTCCTTGCTGATGTAGTCAGCATTGTGGCTGAAAAAATTGATATTGTGACGTTGGACCTTTGCACTTGTCTTCTACCCCTTCTATCTTGTCTTCTTGGAAGTGACATTGATAGGTAACAGAACAGTGCCATTTTCCCTAAACTATTATGGTTGCAAAGAATAATTAGTTATCAATAAATAGTTATCACTCTATGTTCTAATTTCCATGAAATTAACTAGAAAAGCTATGCTCTTTACTTCCCCATTATGTTAGTTTCTTTTGGAAATGCATCTTATTTTGATTTGTTTCTCACTGTTTTATGAGATAGTAGCTATTTCTCAGAATAGTAATTAGCTGCTAGCCAAAATTAGTGGTCCTACTAGGCATATAACTGTAGTTCATTATTGTAAATTGAGAACTCTTCTAATACTGCACAATGCTGCTCTCCTATAACTTTGTTCTTTCAGTCATCTGTTTGTGGCTGATAAGTTTGGCGTCGTAGTTTCTCTCAAATATGTGCCAAAATATTTGTTCACCAAACTATTCCTGTCCTTGGAACTGGAGATTTCTTGGATTTCATCTGAACAAGAAATTAGACTCTTAGTTCGGTTTTTAAGGCAATTAGATGTGGTTCCAGGAAAGCAGGTTTTGCCAATACAAAAGAAAAGCAGTTTTTGCCAGGACAAATGTGGCAAAAGTAATTTCGGAAATGGTATTATCCTCAATTCAATCGTATCCACATCTTGCCCTTCCAAATGAGTGTAGCAATTCCTACCTCATTTTTATTATTGGTTCCGTGTTCTAAAGAATAATGTCTTTGTTTTAAGGGCCTTCACTATTAATGGAGTGGATAGATAAGTATCTGGTTGATGAAAAAGAATTTAAGCAAATTATCTACTTTTGGTCCTTGAGATCTCAAAATCTTGGCCAAGTTTTGTATTGAGTTTTGTTTGTGATCTTTTGTATTAAGCTTTTTTCTCAGCTTACGGTCTGTCTCTATCAGCCCCAGATTCTTTGTGCTATGTCAGGCATTTCTGTTCCAATTCACTGCCTCATCCTCCTTTGGCTTTTTCATCTACATTTATATGTTTATTGTACGTCTCCATTGGTGTCTGTATGAATGTGCATTTATAAGATAGATCTATAAATGCCTACAGAAAGTCAGATACCTTATGTTAGAAACTAAATTTCCTGGCATATCAGGCATTTGAGCATCTGCCTGGACATGCTGCTTAAGCTTGTCAGAATATATGGTTCTATGATCTATTCAGCTGTATCAGCTTCAGCTCCTGTTGGTGTAGATATTGAAGCAGAACAAAGGTATGCACTCTAGGTTTGTAGTTAATGAGACATTAAGTCGTACCAAGGTTATACTTTATACATGATTAGCTAAAAGGCGTTCTACTGTTCATTTGATTTTATAGGTTGGAAAGGTACAATCTCTGCTATGTAGAGCTTGAGAAAATTAAACGCTGTTTGCCGAGCCTAACAAGGTGCAAACTTGTCTCTACTTCAGTTTGCAGTCCTGTAACTTCATATTTACATTTGCTTCCCCATATTCATATTTTAGCTATCTCTTTTGTTCCTATAGAAGAGGAGGTTCGGTTGCAAAATCCGCCCATGAGCTTACTCTAGCTCTTCAAGGAGTTTCATGATCAGATATCAAAATCCTGAGTGGATATACCATTTGTTGATAGATATCATTTTGATCCTAATGCTTGAAGAAGAAAGGAACCTTCCACCCTTTTTTTCTGGGATTTCTGCCTTGATTATTTATGGTCTTGAGAGACAGGAGCAAGTTTGTGTTTGTTAGTAATTAAGCAGGTGCTTCATGCATCATCCGATGCATTGCTTCTGTCCTCCGTCGCCTGACCCGGTGCCTCCGTGTATATCAATGCTCAGAGGAGGCATTAACGAGTAACTTATTCTACCTTACTAATCGGAATCTTTTGAGGATGTGTATGTCTGCTCTCCTGCAGCTGTTACCGTGCACCTCATCGAAGAGGATCATAACAATCTCTAACGCAACATGTAGTTACAATTGTAAGATTCGGCTTGGATCAATTCATTTGTCTGACGCGAGTGATTCTTATAGAAAAGAAATACTCAGCTTTAGCTATGCCTTTGTTGTTCACTGGTTATGGCTTATCTCAAGATGTGTGTAATTCACCTAAATGTTGACTTCTTGAATGAAAGTTTACTCAGTTTTATTGCAGACTTGGCCTTCTTCAGATACATGGCAAATTTCTAGTACAGCTAAAACCATCCAATTATTCAGCAACCTTCCATTCTCTTTTGAATGATAGCGAGTATTGAGGTGGATGATGATGAAAAAATGCGATACAATCTATTCAAGCATGTGATAGCCCCTTTCTTATCCATTTTTTAGCAACAGAATCAAAGAAAAGGTACATATTTGTCCTGAAGTTGGTCAATTTTGTTTATCGTATATTAACATGTAACGCCTCTAGCTCATATCATGCTTGAGATTAACTTCTATGCCAAAAAAGATTCTAGTGTAAATGAGTAATGGGAGCAAGCTGCAATAAAAATATAACCGAATAGCTGACTGGAAGTACATAAATGGACAAACCAATACAAAAGAGAAGCAGTATCAGAATCTCTTCAAATCTTGAAATACTTGTATCCGTATTCTGGATTTGTCATTCCTTCTTCCCAATCACCCATTTTGCGACCTCCAAAAACCACTTGTTGAATGCCCAAATATCTGTCAAGAATGAATTAATTAGGAGTTTAGCCTGAGAATGATGCTGCAGAAACTGAAGGAGTTTATAGCAGCTTTTACATACTCTGAACTCAGCACAGTTAAGCTGTTAAGGAGCACATCAATGGCAAGAAAATCAGATGTACCAAGATCCACCCTGACAGACAAATTCATGTTTCAGATAAAACTATGTCATATTAGTACAAGAAATGTGTTAAGAAGTTATACCAGACACGGCCCCAGTTGTCCTGAAACTCAATGTCACCGATATCGTGGAAAGAAGATGGCATCACTTTAGAGCCTTTATCAGCATCATAGAGGGGATCATAGTCCATTGACGAATTTGCCAACTGCCAGTAAATGTAGTTGACATAACGTCATTTGCTTTTGTCTAGATAGAAAAGTAAAATCAAAATGAATACGCCATCTAATTCTATAGTCTTCTAACATTGTGTTCAAGATACTTGTGACCTGAGTCCTCTTTTCAGAGAAAACAATAAAAATGAACTATTTTGTTCTTGATTCATCTCATAGTAGAAAATTATAGAGCAAGTTGCCATATGCAGTGATATTTCACCCCCTCTTCTACTTCTTTTATTAGTTTCTTATTTAGACAGCATCCCTATGAAAAACTAGTCCCTGTTAAATTGTTAACTTTGCAATTTCTCCTTATGCTTATTGATCAATAACAAGTTTAACAGATAAGCTTTATAAAATCTACACAATTATGAAACATTCCATACAGATTAACATTTCTTTTCCTTTATAATAGTGGGAAGCAAAAAAAAAACATTGCTAGAAACATCAGAATACATCAACTCATAAAAGAAGGAACAGAAAACAGCTTCGAATTTATTTAGTTTGACTGATATTCTGTTAAGATTCTGGACTAAATTCAGCTTATATCTACTCCATCAGATAAAACAAGAAAGCTTGTTTTGCAATGCATACACCTCATCATTGTTGACTACGATTTTACATAGTAGTTTTGTATTATCGTCTTCATCTAATTACTATTCAAATGAGCAAATTAAAACAAGAACCCACCTATAAAGAGAAACACCAAACTTAGCCCCCAAGTATACCTTGTGATTGTGAAAAACTTCTAAGCTGGGACACATATGCATGTTCATCAAAAAGCAAGTGAAAACATAAAGATGCAAAAAATGTACCAAACCTGCAAATTTGATGAATTAAAAGCACCCAATCGTCCCATGACATACCATGCCTGGATAACCTACAATCAATCAATTAATAGAATTCATGAGCACGCCTGGTAGAACACTTGCACACCCAACATAGAACCACGTAAAAAATGATAACCAATCAGAGCAGCTTCCGCCTTCTTAGATGTTCTCAACCATCAAATAAAGAATTCAAATAGCGAATGTTAAAGGGTCCACTTACACTGCCAATAAGATTGATGTCCCGATCCTCAGGAGATCCATATAGTTGAAACCATATGTAAGAATCAACAAAGGTAAAGCTGCAAAGTCACCAGAAGTGAAAAAGAAACAGGAATTTATTATAGTCAAAACCATAATTTTCGAGTGAGTCCTGCAGCAAGTTTGAACAAAAAAACAGATACTGGTTCAGTTTATAATTTACAAGATTTAACAGATTTACAAGCTTTTTGATTGGGATCAATTACCTTACAAGTTTTTGCTCCATAAGTAACACGTAAAAGGAGAATTATATTCAAGGACATAGGACAGCCATCGCATTGGTTCTAACACATTCATAAGCAAGCATTTCTTCATTAATAAAATAAAATACAGCCAAAACCCTGAGGTACTTAAAGAAACAAATAGATACCATTAACATCCACTATGATGGGTTTTAGGTAAATTTACCAAACAAAGATGATCAAAGACTACAACAAAGTTGAAAGAATGTAACAGACGGCAATAAAGTGAGCAAGAGAACAAAGAACTGCAGGCAGAACAACTGTAGACAATGAAATTTCTTGATAATGATCCGCACCTCAATGTCAACCAACAAGAGATAACTAAGATAAAGCTCAACTCATCACTCAAGAAGAAAGGTATTACTTGGACAGTAAATTACTCTTCTATCCACGTAAGGTTACTACTCAACTAGATCATCTCATCAGATTCATGTGCATAAACGACGAATACTGATCCCTACTTCATGCAACAAATATCTTGAAGAATATTTTGTCTAGAATGTTGCAACCAATGTGGATACCAAGGTTAAAGAAAGATTGACATATTGTGAAGTCCTCACGCGGCATTCACTAAAAGTTACAGTATTTAGCTATAGAGTGTAAATTGACATTAAGAGGGGAGTGAGAAGACAGAAAGAGAGAGAGAGGAGGAAACATGGGTAGGGGCGCATTGTATTGAAGAGACTACTCACTCTCTGAAGCTGACTTTAAAGGCAAGAACAGAACCAGTTTTGGACTTCTGAAAGCTCCGACCTTTCTTCCTCACTCTGTCTTCAACCTGCTTCATGTAATAGAGATGCGTTGTTTGTAATAAAATTGTTATGCTAAACATTGCAAGAGGTGACAAGCAAAGACATTAAAGTGAAAGGAGGATTGATGATTACCCTTTTCTTCATAAGGTCAGGATTGCCAACGCTATCTCCAAGGACGGCTCGAAGCTCCTCGTCGTATTTGCAAGCGTCTTCTAAAACTCTGCATTCCATACCCAAGAAGCTCATAATTGAACATGGTACCAGTTATTATATTCAAAAAGAAAAGGAAAAAGAACATACTTTGCCCAGGAAGGATAGTTGTGAAGGCGATCATGTTCACGTTTCCTTTTGTCTTCACGAACCTTGAGTAACCTTCGACCTCTAGCTGTTGTTCCTGAAACCACAGTTGAAAGTGGATTCTTTCCCACATTCCCATCTACCAAAGCTGGTTCTTTGTCATTGATCATATGGGTTTTTTCATTATTTGAAGAAGATGATGCAGTAACGGAGAGTAGTGGAGTTGTTCTTCTCGTAGGGAAAATACGTTTACTATTACAACAACCACCACTACTGCTACTACTAGTGCTATGAAGATGAAGAAGAAGAGGGCTTCTTAGAAGGCAGTGAGTTTGTGTCTCCAAGCAGCCACCCCATCTCAATCCGCTTGACATTTTTCTCTTCGAAACTGTTAGTGCTCATTTCTGGGATTATCATTTTTCATGTCACGACTCACGATCCCTCGAAAGGGGCCTGAGACCCAAAAGGCCTACACTATGCACACCCTTGGCTATTCTTGGGCCTGATTTTAGCTGGAAGGAGGCTCAAGGATAAGGTTATGATTGTGTAGTATCTATTATTAGGGTTAAGAATCTAAAGAGATTTTAATTCCGTCTTATTTAATTTTGTTTATATATTTATACAAATTTTATATAAATATATAAATGAAGTTTAATAAAATAGGATAAGAATTGATTAATCAAAACAAAAAATTAACTTTTAAAAAGTTTTCAATTGTTATATTAAAAATAAAAAGATAATTATATAAATAAAATATTTGAGTTTGATTCGATCACAAAACTTTTTTAAAGATCCGAGTTTTTCGATTTAATTTATTTCAAATAAAATTTTAGGTGAAAAATGAGCCCGCAACTTCAAACCTATGGCTGCAAACTTTTTATCAAGACAGCAGGACATCCATATCTTGTCTTGTAACTTGGTACACAGCCAAATGCCTCTTGCTCCCCAACATGCTAAAGCCTTAGCGTGGCTGCAGGACGTACATCTTGCATGCATGAGGATCTACTTCTGCAGAAACTTGACCTTGGACACAGCACTGAGCTGTATGCTGCATATTAAGGATAGGAATGAAGAAATTTGTTAAAAGGAACATTAAGCTGAACACTTCCAACAGAAACAGGAAAATGGGAAGATTTCTTACTGCCCACAAGTCTTGAACATCAACAACAGTTGAAGAATTCAGACCAATATCACACCAAGAAGCAGTGATAGTTGCTTGCGAAGTTCCTCTATTCCATAGCACCACAGCTACCCTATTGTTGGTAAGAGGACCAGCCCATATCTGAGCACATTTCAACAAATGTTACTATTTATGTATATCTGTATATATATATAAGCAACACATTCAAGTTCAAACAACGAGGTTACCTCAAGATCCTCATCTTTCTTTACCTTCTTTCCCTGAACTCCAAGTTTATCTGTTACGTTTTCATACATTACCGGGATATAATCACGTTGAGAGTTTAACATGCGATGCTAGATTCATTCTTACCTTGGTTGACTGCAATAACCTCCGTATTGCTGAGCAACTCCAAGGTCACATTGTCCATAGAGCGGATATCACAACCAATTAGCAATGGAGCCTGTAAAAAAGTTCAAAAGGAAAGAAAAAAGTTGTAATGGAATGCCACATTACAGTTGATCATTGCCAAGTATTAAACAAAGGGCTGAAGCTTGAATCTTACTTTAACCAAAGCCCATATGCTGAAATGAGAGCGATACTCCTCTGTGGTCATGCCACCATTTCCTACTTCAAGCATATCAGGATCTAATCCATGGCAGACATTAAGTGAGCAGAAGCATCTCCTGGTTTTCAACAACTTGAAACAGTTGCAATATCTAGTGCATTTTACACTTGCAATGATTCATAGATGACAGTAATCATTTCTTGTAATATCAGATACACTAACCATTGGTAGTCATCATTACCCTGAACACGATAAGTGGAGTTGCAGATGAACTCCACTCATTTGCTTCAACCAGACCCTTAATCTTATCATCCAATGGCCAAATCAGTAAGGAATTTAGCAAAAGAGTATGAATTTGATGGTACCATTCCAACCGCCAGGTCCAGCATATGATGCCCATTTGTCATTCTTGTCTGCAAGAGATGTCATTCTAACCAACAACAGAACCTATCAGTCTGATAAAAAATGTACATGTCAAATGCCGATGAAATATATAGCCAGAAAGCTTATTTACCTATTCCAATTATCCTTAATATCTCCAGTTGTTCTCCAACTGTTTCCTACACTCGCTGCCCAAGTAGCTGGATCTTCCTGACCCCTACGTCAGTAAATATTCCAAGGATGACCAATAGCGAAAACTGATCTTTCATTTTTTTGTTTTACTTCTGGTGTCAAAAGGACAAACATGAGAAATTTGGCTTACCATTCACAAAGGGAATAATATATAGACCTCCCAGAATTCAGTAAAGCCTTACTCATCTTTGGATACCTATAACACCATCAAGTATATCACCACCTCAGGCGCTTTTAGTCTTGTATCTCTGTCAAAGATTATAAAGAGTACCTTTCTCTTGCGCTTATATTGTCATTGTTACAATTGTCATACTTGAGATAATCAATTCCCTGCATTTGAAGGGTCAAAGTAATCATATTAGGTGCTTCCACAAAATACAAAGACTAGACGAAGCAAACTTACCCATAAGGCAAAAGTCTTCGCATCCTGCTCTTCGTAGCCAAGTGAGCCAGGCATAGTCTTGCTGCAAGTTTGTGTCCTGACACAAACACAAACACAAACACACATTTTGAACTTAGACAAGTTTCTGTATATATACGAAGATGTGCACAAAATAAATCAGGAAAAAGGAGAGGTTTAGTTTTTCATTTAAAGACCCTGCATCAGAGTAAATTCCAAGCTTGAGGCCCTTGCTATGAACGTAATCTGCTAGTGCCTTGATGCCTGAAGGAAATGTTCCAGCTCTTGCCACCAAATTACCCTGCCAACAGTCAGAAACAAGGACTGAATCAATAAATGAATACGGACTTGTAATGCTCTAAGTTCATACTGATCTACCAATTCCAAATCAGAGAATAACTAGTTTTTGATGAAAGATTGTATATCCTCTGTTTTTTTTTTTACTTATACATCTTATAGATTGAATTGTTCAGTCTGTAAATAAAATCGTAAACTATATTACCTGAGAATCTCTATTTAGTTCGCCCCAGCAATCATCTTGAACGCAAGAACAAAAACAAATGTAATCAAATTTAAGTGAATATAATAAATGTTATGTTCAATGCATGTATATGTAAGTTTATACCTATGTTCACATATTCGTATCCTACAGCAGCAAGGCCGCTTGAAACCAATGCATCAGCTGTTAACGTTGTACAGAACAAGAATCTAATCGTTCATATTGAGAATTGAAGTTGAAGAGAAAAAAAAAAAGAAGAAGAAATGGAAGCTTATACTTACCTGTTTCCTTAATAACAGTTTCATTGATGTGGCATGAAAAATGATTCCAGCTACTCCATCTGATCTTCCACCACCCCAAATGAAATTCAGAAATTTTAAAATAAAAAAAAATCAAATTCTCAGCTAGTGTAATTTAAGGATGGCAATGAGCTGGGTTGGTTGAGTTCGACTTTATTTTTAAAAAATTAAAAAAATGATATCATTTTATACTTTCTCATTAGGCCACGAGTCGGACTGGGACAGTACCGGCCTGAGTTCAACCCATGGCCTGGTTAACTCAAGTCATAGTCGGGCTGGACCGGGCTACATTTGTCATACCTAGTGTAATTGTCCCACTAAAGAATTTACATTTCGAGTGAAATCTTCATCAAGAAGAATAATTATATTTTTAATCTTTTGGTCATAATTCTCAAACTATTATATCTTTTAATTTAGTTTGAATTTCTATAATCACTTTATATTGATTAATTTTATTAATAGAAATTTTATTTGAGATAATATATATTCGTATATATATATGAACTAAACAAGAACTTACCCCATCTGGGGTGTTAGACCAAGGCCATTTTCAAGAGTTTTCCTCCTATTGATATCCAGAGACGATCCACGTCGAGCTGATATTGTTGATGACGACGATCCCTTAATTATATTTGTCAAAGTTAGCTGTCTAGCCCCTCCGGCCGTCGAATCTTTGGTTAACGCCAACACTATCAATGATATTACAATAGCCGCAGTAATGGTTTTAGTTCCCTGAACCCAACACCGGTTTGGTGATGATGGAAAGAGATAAGACATCATGTCTACCTAAACTGGAGGGTTTGGGACCTTATCAAGAGAAGAGGATTGATATATACAGCTACTAGCAACCCTTTTATGTACACATCCCATTTCACAAGCCATTGGTTATATATTTGATGACAAGAACGACAAAGTCCGACGTAGTATAAGTCCAAGCATTTGCTCTCGTCAACTTTTCTTCGTGGATTACTATGTAAAATGTAATAGAATCTCATCTGTGAGTAGCAGTAGGTAACTGATGACGTAAACGAGAAGCCAGACCGGTGCTTACGAGGCCACTAGACTCCACTGTCACTTACTCCAACTCGGTCTTTAATTAGGATTTGATTTACCAGTTAAATTTCAATAATGACATCTGTATAGTTTGTTCCTACATAGAATAGTACTATCAATTATGCTATGATATGTTAAATATCACCATTAACTAGGGGACTCTTTTTTCAATCCATGAAACTACAGCTAAATTGCAGCACCTTTGCCCTTTGTTCCTAGTCCCCTCTATAACCATCTTAATTACTATATAGAAAAACATATATTTGCTTCACGTTCTGTCAGTTTTTACTTTAGTACTCTGCTTGATATCCGTCCAACCATATAGTAAGTAGCTCAGAATTCCCAGTGTGAGATCGATTTTGATGCGAGAGTGTTGGGATTGAAAAAACGGGAATGCATCCATGTTATTGTTCACTAATCTCCAAAACAAACATCAGACACAGAGTTTCTCATCTTTGTATGTCTGTCAAAACCAAGCAACGATCTGCTAACTAAAATGGGACAGAGTACAGACCAAAGATATCAACATAGAAGATCACTTCAGACCATTTGTCTCACGCTAAGCTGATTCTTCTGTGTTTCTAATTTATGAAATAGGCTTCAAGATGTACAACTTGCATGCATGAGAGTCCACGGTGGCTGTTATATTCCCGATAAACTGTGTGCTCAACGTCTTACGCTGCAAGAGGCCAACAGTCATTACATATAGTATTAGACACTACAAGTTCTACAAAGCAAGCATTGAAAATGAACAGAAATTTTTTCACTGTGAAAGCATCAGCAGTACCTCCCAAACATCTCTTGCTTCTATGACGCTTCCCGGAGGAATTCCAATGTCATTCCACTCGGCGGTAATGGAAGATTTGATAGGACTTCGGTTGAGCAAGAGAGCAGCTACTCTATAGCCTGAAAGCGGCCCTGCCCATATCTGTCCAGAAAAAAACATGTTTACGTATGTACATGTAACTTTCATGTCGACCAATACATATATGCTTTTTTTTTTTTTTTAACCTCTATGTCTCCTTCCTTTCTAACCTTCTTAGCTTGAATGCCAAGTGGATCTGTGAACAAAATGAACAAGACCAAGCTGAAAGTTGAGGTAATTGTGATAACAGAACGCAGATATGCTCGCAAGTGAATGAAGAAAGTACATTACCTTTGTTAATGGCAATAGCCTCATTATTGGAAACAATCTCCAAACTATCTTTCGTTATATTCCTCAAGTCACAACCAAGGATGAGAGGAGCCTGCAAATACAGTTCATCACTTTCAGATAGTATAACTGAAGAAAGGTTCCTCAAAATGCCTTTCTCTTGCCAGTCTAACTGCATTACCTTGGAAATGGCCCAAATACTGAAGTGGACAATGTATTCTTCCTTTGTCATTCCACCATTTCCCACCTCGAGCATGTCAGGATCTGCACAAATCCGAATGTCGTAAAAGGTTAAAGGTGCAATATCCTTTTGGTAATACCAACGAGCATAACTCAAGAACAAACCATTCCAACCACCAGGCCTTGCAAGATCAGCATACACCTCATTATAATCTGCTCTGATGATCATGCTGCCAAATATTCGCAGGGCTGCTGTTGAGTATTGAGCATTGGATTCTTTCAAATCAAGCATGGCAAATACTGATTTTACCTTTCCCATGTATCACTAATGTCAGTGGTTGTTCTCCAACTATTTCCTACCTTGGAACCCCAGAGAGCAGGATGCATGTCTCCCCTAGTCATAAACAAAACCCAGAAGATGTCAAATCAGAGACAGTACAAAGACTGACTCAACACAATATCTGAGACTTCAAGGTCATAGAAAATATTATTCATTACCAATCACAAATGGAGTAAAATATAGGACGACCAGCCTTCATTAGAGCCCGGGTCATTGCTGGATATCTGCACTAGGAAATCAAAATGGTTCGATCAATCTATGTGATCTAAATGCAAAAGGAAAACTAATACATTCTGATAAGAAGATGTCACTGGAGTACCTGATTGTTGGTTTCGTGCCATCGTGGTTGCAGTTGTCATACTTCAAATAGTCAATCCCCTGGAGAAGAAGGTGAATCATAAATTGAAAGTTTAAATATTGGCAGTGTTATCAGATATAAATAGAAGGAAAAACAGTATACCCATGAAGCAAAAGTCTTGGCATCGAGCTCCTCGTAACCAAGGGAACCAGGCATGGTGTTGCTGCAAGTATAGTACCTGCAGTGGAGGAACTCGTGCTATAAGTCAAACCCATTCAATCGTTTGTTCAAAAGATATCTGATGGGACAGAACAAAATTTATTACCCAGAAGAAGAGTATATTCCCAACTTAAGACCCTTGCTATGAACATAGTCTGCGAGAGCTTTCATGCCTGAAGGGAATGTTGAGCTTTTTGGCACAAGGGTACCCTGCAATAGAGTATGTAGTTTTTAGTGATCTCTTTTGATCATATGTTCAAACAATTCGAGAAGTTTGCTTTTCACCTTGTCATCACGAACCATTTCAGCCCAGCAATCATCTTCCAATGCAAAAAAAAATGTCATTTTTTTGTTAGCTAATCCAAAAATATGTCTATTGAAAAACTGGAGAAAAGAGGAGGAATCATGAAAAAGGAAAGCTCAGACCTATGTTGACATAAGTGTATCCAAGTTTGGAAAGACCAGTAGAGACCAGGGCATCAGCTATCAAAAGGAAAAGAAAATGTTGACAGTATTGAATAAAAACAGTATTGCTGATGAAAATTCACAAAAAACCAAATCCATTTTGGTTTCTTTACCTGTTTCTTTGATGATTTTTTCATCAATGTGGCAAGCGAAGTGATTCCAGCTGCTCCACCTTCAAATAGGAAAATAGAGTAATAGCCTCTTAATAACACTTGACCACAATAAAAACATATCATCAAACACAATAAGATCATCTGTCATCAATGAAACATATAGTTGACTAATGAGTACTTGACACAAGTAAAACAAAAAGAGATCAGATAGAATTAAGAAGGAGACGAATATATTTACCCCATGGCTGGAGATAAGGCAAGACCATTACCAAGCAGGTTCCTTCTCAGAGTGTCCATGACCATATACCCTTTTGGTGAAGCAGAATCAACACCATTAATCTCCGTTGACAAGGTTAGTAGATGTATCAACAACATCACCACCGTCATCAGTAATGAACTACGACTGGTTCTGTCCTCCATATGATTCATTTCTCTTGAATGTCCAAGTAAATTAACCAACTGAAATGGTGACTACTCTATGCACCACTCTCACCTTTTACTCCTTATGTATTAGTGTGGGGACTCTTTATCTTTCGGCTTATCAACAGACAACCTAAGATTTTGGAGTCTAAGCGTTTACACTTGATTCTTAAACAGATATTGTTCCATAGGTTACGGACAAAGACTTGTTCACCTTCCTGATTTTGATGAATTTAGGAGTTTATATAAATATATGTAATATGTATTTACATTATCTGATCTTGGATCGGATTTGAACCTAAATTGGTTTATCTTCATAGTCGTGTGATACTTATCTCGACTATTTATTTGTACATGTACTGTCAGATTTTAGTAACGTATGTAGCAAAAACTTGTTCAGGTCCAACCCAGTTGAACTCATTGGCTTATTTCAGTTCAAAAGGATGTCTGGCTGCGTTCGTTTATCTTTTTCCAACCTTTAGGGACAGTTATGTCTCATGGATCCCCACATTTTACACGTTTGCAGTAACGTAAAAGCTCATGTTAATCAGAAAAAGCTCAAGCTCAGGATCTCATCCATTTTATTTTTTATTGATCTCACCATCAAACAGAGTTTCTGATATATGAACGTTATTACAAAAACCAAGCAATGAGGTACTTAAATAAAAATGGTACAGATTCATGATATCATGACGAGAAGAGCGTTTTTTCTAACGCTAAGGTGTTGGTAAATAATGTGTCAAATTTCAAGAAACAGGCTTCAAGATGAATAACTTGCATGAATGAGAGTCCACGGTGGCTGTTATATTCCTCGCGAACTGAGTCTTCAACGTCTTGTGCTGCAAGAGATAAAACAGCCATTAATATATCACTACAAGGTGAATCATTGATAGGGGAAGTATTGCTCCAGTAAGCAATTGGAAATGAGCATAATCACAAAGTTGTATACCTCCCAGACATCTCTTGCTTTAACGATGCTGGCAGGAGGAATTCCAATGTCATCCCACTCGGCAGTAATGGAATATCTGATAGGACCTCGGTTGAGCAACACAGCAGCCACTCTGTAGCCTGAAAGTGGTCCTGCCCATATCTGTTGAGAAAACAATAGGTACTCATCAATCACATATGATCTATGGAGATGAATATGCAAAAGTAATTACAATGTTTCGACCAATATAACAAAATGTCTCTTTTTTACCTCAATGTCTCCTTCCATCCTAACCTTCTTAGCTTGAACACCAAGTCGATCTATGAACAAAATGGACAAGAAGAAAGGCAAAAAGTTCACGTAATTGTCAGAACAGAAAAGCAGACATGTTCTTCAGGAAGCATACTAGCAAATGAATTTTACAAAAAAAGGTGATTACCTTTGTTGATGGCAATGGCCTCCTTATTGGTAACTATCTCCATAGTCTCTTTTGTCATATTCCTCAAATCACAGCCAAGAATGAGAGGAGCCTGCATAAGTAGCTCAGTGCTTGCAATCAGTATAACTGAAAAAAGAGTTCTGAAAATATGTTTCAGTATTAAAAAAAAGTCTTCTATAATCTACCTTGGAAATTGCCCAGAGACTGAAGTGCACAATGTATTCGTTTCTGGTCATCCCTCCATTCCCCACCTCAAGCATGTCAGGATCTGCACGGATCAAACTAAGTCTCAAACAGAATAATTAAAAATTCCACTGACAGAGACAAGATATTAAGTACCGACCATTCCAACCACCAGGCCTTGCAAGCTCTGCAAAGAACTCGTTATAATCTGCCCTTGTGATCATGCTGCCAAAGAACAGCGCTTAGTAAAGAATTCAAAACAGTAGCTTCCAAAATCAAACATGGCACTTCTGATTTTTACCTGTCCCATGTATCAGTAATGTCATTGGTTGTTCTCCAGCTATTTCCTACCTTGGCACCCCAAAGAGCAGGATGCATGTCTCCCCTGGTAAAGAAAGAGAAAAACAGGAAGACGTATCAGATCAAAATAGTTTTAAGCTTAAAACATCTAAGACTGCTTGGTCATAGAAAATGTTCATTACCATTCACAAAGAGAGAAAAATACAGGACGACCAGCCTTCATTAGAGCTCGGGTCATTACAGGGTATCTGCACAAGGAAATTACAAATTTCCGTTCGATCCGTGTGATCTAAATGAAAAGGAAGCACAACTACAACATTGACAGCCTAATACATAACTAAAAAATTGTCATTTTCCAACAACCTGACGGTTGGTTTTGTGCCATCATGGTTGCAATTGTCATACTTCAGATAATCAATCCCCTGTAAAACAAGGTGCAGCCTCAATTCAAACTCTCAAATATGGCAGTCTAATAACCAGAAAAACTGAGATAAACAGAAACTTAATATTATACCCATGAAGCAAAAGTCTTAGCATCGTGTTCTTCATAACCAAGAGAACCAGGCATGGCTTTGCTACAAGTAAAATACCTACAGTGGACGTAATTCATGCGGTAAGTCGAACCCATTGAAAGGTTTGTTCAAAAGATACACTTGTATTCTGTTAGGAAATAACAGAATTTATTACCCAGCAGAAGAGTAGATTCCCAGCTTAAGACCCTTGCTGTGAACATAGTCTGCAACAGCTTTCATGCCTGAGGGGAACGTTGACTTTTTGGGCACCAGACTACCCTGCAATAGAGCGTGTTGTTTCAGTGAACTCTTCTGAACCGCTTACCTCAGTTTTAACAACCATCAAACAATTCTCTTTTGTGGAGAAGAGAAGTTTTTTGTTTATGTACCTTCTCATCACGAGCTATTTCAGCCCAGCAATCATCTATCAATGCAAAAAGTTGTCATTATTTTGTTGGCTACTTGGGAAAAAAAAAGGAGAACATGATTGTTGAAGAGAGTAAGGGAAGGGATTGACTGATTGAGGCTAGGGAAACGAAAAGATGGATTCATCAGAAAACACTACCTATGTTGACATAAGTGTATCCAAGCTTAGAAAGACCAGTAGAAACCAGGGCATCAGCTGCAGATACCAGAAGAGAGCAATCAAACTATGAACACTTGGTGGAATAACAATGTAAGACATAAACTTCGTCCTGTTTTGTGTTTTACCAGTTTCTTTGATGACTTTTTCATCAATGTTGCAAGCAAAATGATTCCAACTACTCCACCTGAAAATGAGTAATAACAGCAATAGCCCCTTTCATTAATAATACTTAACAGAATAAAAGAACAGTAAACATCTGCAGTTAATTAAAATGCCACCGACAAAGCCATACAAGGCCAAAAAGAAGGTTCTTTTCTTTTCTTTTCTTTTCTTTTTTTTACATATTGGAATGGTGGGTTACGATTAACTGATTATGAAGGAGGAAGAGTGAGGGAGAAGAACAGATTTACCCCATTTGAGGAGTCAAGCCAAGACCATTAGCAAGGAGGTTCCTTCTCTCCCTGAGCAAGTGATGCTTGGTTGGACCAGCATCAACACCATTCATCTCCTTCGACATGAAAAGTACATGTAGTATCAAAAATAGCACTGAACTACGCCAACTTCTTCTCTCCATCTCAGCTAATGAGTTACTCCGACTGCTGATGGATTCTACACTGACAGGTAGCAATAGCAATTAGTGTTGGTTTAGAGCTGATATATAACGAGGGAGACACAGGATAAGAAGAAAAGAAGGGTAGCAGTGCACGTTACAATCAAGGGGACAGCTATTGTTTTTATCTTCTGTATACGTACATGTGTGCCTGCACGTAATATAACAATAATTTTTCCAGAAAGTGCTTTAGTATCCTTTTATCTCATGGCCTTATTTGTAGGATCGGGTCGGTGCGACATTATTATATAACACTGATTCTTTTATTTACATTGTATTAATATTATCTATAAATAAGAGATAATGATTAATTAAATTATTGATAATCATCTGAAAATATAGATAATTAAAAAACTCACAAGAGTCCTTCAACCAATAAAATAGAATCTGATTTAATTAATAATAAATATGATTAAAAGTTTTTGTAGTTATCTATATATCAGATATTTATCACTTTAATATGCATCTCAATCATGATTCGTATTTTAACAAAATTGAAATTATAGTTTTGTTCAATTAGTAGTTTTGTTTAGTTTAAAAACAAACACTCCACTAATTAGAAGTACTGAACTTTTTTAAATAATAATTTACCAATAAATCGACCGAACGAATTACTTTTTAAAACAACAGAATCCTAAGTAGAAGAATATTAGGAAAGGATAGTTGTTACTTGTTGGTCTTAGCTAACGAATCAAATTCTAACATTGCGGCTCAATCTTTTTTGTTTTGTCTAGAGAATATTTGCACTTTATCAAGTAGGATTGATTTTTCTGGTGCATTCAATACCATATATAAATGCCACGTACGTACACTTCACTCTTGAGTTTTGACTTTGATGCTGAAGCAAGAAACCGACTGACACTTAAAAAGTACAAACTCTGTAACTATCAAAAATATTTATTAAAAGCAATATAATCTTGATATTCTTAATTTAAATTATTAAAAATATGATTTTATTTTTTTTTTGTACTAACTAAAATTTTTAATAAATTAATTTTGTGGCTCATGTCAATTATTATTAATAGCAAAAATCGCTAGAGGAAGGGCTTGAACCTTCGACCTTGTGGTTAACAGCCACACGCTCTAACCAACTGAGCTACTCCAGCTGCGCGGATAGCTTGTTATTTGGGTATTTCTTACAACATACATCAGAGGAAAAAATGTTAAGAATATATAGCGTTTTGAATAACATCCCTTTTATTATTTTCATTATACATTTCAACTTTTAAATTAGTCTTAATTCGCTTCAAAACGTTATAAAAAAACAAATAATTATATACCATTTGCTGTCAAACACATTGTAGTCCATAATTTTTTTAAAATGTTGAATTAGTCCTTCAATCTTATGACTATTCTCTGACCATTATTTAAATTAAATTACATTAAAAAATGTAACGGTTCTATCGAACGTCAATATATTAATTTCTCCATCCACAGAACTTTGTATGAAAAGCAGAAAAGCTATCCCAGTCAAACCATCAGAATATATGATGAAAGACATACACAATACACCATATCATCAACAGTTCCATTCTTATTTCCTAACCATCCATTCCTAATGGACATCAACTTGTGGACATAACCACTGAAATATTCTCAATTGTCGGGGCATCACTAGATTGTAGAAAGTTATGGTGAAACAGGAAAAATGAAATACAGAAAAGGACGAGGCTCATCATCCATACATCCTTCTCTTTGGCCAATTCAAACTGAATCAAAAGCATTGCATGTCTGAGATCATTTTACTAGGCATATCTTAATGACAGAGGCAGCTCCAATGCGATGGAGTGCAACAACAGCATCACCAGGCTCGCACAATCCCCTCTGTGTTGCTGACCTTAAAGCTGCTTCCAGTATCACCTCAGTCGATTCTGCATCTGTGGCCTTAGCAGATCCTTCTGCCAGAAGTGGAATCAAGCCCCGATATATAAGACTGTGCCTTGCCGGTGATTCATCACTTACACTCCAATCAAACGAATCAGTTGTCAGAACAGGGACGACCACTGACAAAATTGGTACCGCTGGCCTATACTTGGCTACCAGCTTGGCTGTCGTCCCTCCACGTGTCAGTACTACGATGAGCTTTGCCTTAGCCTTGTTGGCAGTTCTTACAGCGGATGATGCAAGACTCTCCAACGGGCTCATAGGAAGTGGAGTTGACCGTATCATCTCCTTGAAGATAGCTCCGTAATCAAGAGAAGATTCCGCTTCAATACAAATTCGACGCATGATCTTCACAGCAAGCTCTGGGTATGCCCCAGCTGCACTCTCGCCACTGAGCATAACACAATCAGTGCCATCAAGAACAGCATTAGCAACATCAGTGGCTTCAGCACGGGTTGGCCGGGGTGACTTAATCATGGACTCTAGCATCTGAGTAGCAGTGACCACAGGCTTGCCAACAAGATTGCACTTGTATATCATCATCTTCTGGGCCAAGAAAATCTTTTCAACTGGAATCTCCATTCCAAGGTCACCTCGGGCAACCATGAATGAGTCAGTCTCACGCAAGATATCATCAAAGTTAATAACTCCTTCCTGGTTCTCAACCTAAGATGATAATAAAGATACATCAATCAATTTACAAGGAAAATGATAAATGCCACCAAACTAAACTCATTAAGGATCACATTAACCGACAAAAAAAAAGTACAAGGAAAATGTTAAATTCAAATATCAAGAATCAGATGAAACAAACACTCAGATACCCCGAGGAAAATTACATGGGAATGTAAGAACCAACATAATCTATTAAGTGCCACAGTCAAGTAAACTCACAAATAATTTCTACCATACCTTTGACATTAACTTTATCTGCTTGGCATGGGGGCCAAGGACCCTACGCACATTAACAAGATCAGAACCCTTGCGAACAAATGAAAGAGCAATCAAATCAATGTTGTTGGGAACACCCCATCCCAAGATGTCTTCCTTATCCTTTTCTGTAAGTGTTGGAAGGTCGACCACTACACCAGGAAGATTAACGTTTTTTCTCTCACCTAGCATTGCAGTATTCTCACAGCGGCATCTCACGGTTCCAGCCGCCGGATCACATGATAAGACAGTCAGGGTGATAGTGCCATCCGAACACAAGATGCTGTTTCCAGGTTTCACGTCCACAGGCAGTTTTTTGTAGCTCATGGAGATCATCTCGGTATTACCCTTGATGTCATAATCAGTAGTCACAATGATTTCCTGACCTTCCTTCAACTGAATAGGTTTTCCACCCTCCAGAAACCCAGTTCGAATCTCAGGTCCCTGTGACAAGAAGAAGATTTGTATCCGTGATAGTTAGTTCTACCCAGTGGCTTGAAATTACTGTTTAAAATTTGAAGCAAACACAACACCGAAAGAAGCATTAGCACAATATACTGCAAAGCAAGGAAAAGTCAGATCTTTTTTCTCAGCTGCATTCTTTTTAGTCATGCAATGCATGATATGAAAAATTGGAAACAAACATCTGATATGAAGAAGACAGAAGAACAACAGAATGGGGAAAGAAGATCGAAGACAAGTTCTTCGGACATATGTCATCATTATACATGTATATGTAGCATACTCATATTGCAGCATCAGTGACAAGGGCAGTCAAATAACAGTTGACATAATCACATGAAAATTTACAGTTTCTTATACCAGAAAACAGAAAATGTGCTTCACATATAAAATTTTATACTTGCCAATCCCAATGTAAAATTGGGAAGAAGCCAACTTCAAGGCACATTAACTTAGCCAGAGTAAGTCACTATTTAATTGTCTTTAAAATATATATTTGGTGCATATACCAGCATGGACCCAGGACCATCATATGGCAAACCCCCAGGAACTTATTTTTCTTATTTTCCCCTTCCAAAAGATAATGGTAAGCCAAAATTTAGTCATTGAAAAACTAAGATATTTTCCCACCAAATAATGACCTCCAAATAGTACACCTGTTTTCGCCACTACATACTTATACAAAAGCTATTGCTAAAATGTTTTTATTTGGCATGTGAAGCAGAGACTAAAATCCCTAGCATCAAAGTTAGAAACCTCAAATCCTAATCTAGCTCACACCAGCGCATTGAAATTTTGGCCTACTTTAAAACCCAAATTTATGATGGAAGAGCAACTGACCTGATTTATTAAGCTAGAATAACTTGGATAAAATCAGCCTAATGGTTTTTTCTGAATAAAGTAAAAGGTTCATTCATCAAAAAACAAGGTTTTCTTCTTGTTAGATTTTGAGTGGAATTTGGGTAACAAGTTTTAACATTACCATGGCTTTTATTCAGCATCCATATGATCTAAAATTTGCGTGAAACATCCATCTTTAGCAGAACAGTTAGCATATAATTTTTATGCGGGGATAAGACAGCCCTATAAGTTGGTTTTTCAGCTTCAGTGGGTAAATCAGTTTCTTGTGAGTTTTTCATGTGAAAATGAGATAGATGATAGAAACAGGGAGAAATAGTTAGAAGGGAAAGAATTTTCATGAAATGCTAATTCATGGCCAAAACATTGGCATTTCAACTCTTTCTCAAAATAGCATCTTTAACTGGATGGAAAAAGACAACAGGATTATTCTGCAAGTACACAGATTAAGTGAGAGCAAAATTTCTCCTAACACAATCTCATCCACTCTCTATCAGATACATCAAAAAAGAGCTCCTGGACTACAAACCGTATATGTTGGAATATGCCTAAATTCCAAGAACTTAGCGTAAGTAAATAAGAATAATCAGTTGGTCAAATGCACAAAAAAAGCAAACAGAAAAACTTAACCGGGTAACAAGAAAGAGACAACTGGAATTAAAAAGAAAAACAGACCTTGGTATCAAGCATGACAGCACAAAGGATCTGGGTGTTATGCATGGCGGTTCTGAGATTGTTCAAGGTCTCCTGGTGGTACTCGTGAGTACCATGTGAAAAATTGAAGCGGGCAACATTCATGCCAGCTCTTAGAAGCTTTTCAATCATAGGGACAGATCTTGAAGCTGGTCCCAATGTGCACACTATTTTGGTCCTTGGAACACGACCATCGTCACTATGAGGCAGCTCCTTCAGTATTCCTTCTATATCAATGTTTGCCATTTCCTCAGCTTTGGTTGTCTAGAGTCCCACTGAAATTACAAAACTAACATTAGAGTAGTAAGTAACATGTACTTACTTTTCTAAAGTTTGAAGTTTTATCAAATTCAATTCAATTGAGAATATCCCATTTAAGAAAGCAAACAGTAAACATAGAAACAAGGAAGCGGAGAGAAACGAAGACATGTTTGATACATATGAACAACTGGTTTTTCGTTAAGAAACAAGAAAGCTCTTTATAATTATAATTATAAGAGTTTAAAACCAACTAAAGAACTGAAATTGAACACGAGAATAGCTAAATCATTGTAACCATAGAGTAAATAGGAGAAAAAGAAGAAGAAAACGAAGATAATACTCAAAACAAGCAGAAAGAAGAAAGAAAATACCTTTCCGAACAAACAGATACCAAAGCAAGCAATATCAAGTGAAAGCTTCTTAGACAGAGACTTACCGAGAGATGAAAAGGCGAGGGAAACAGTACTAAGCTTCCGAGCTCGAGCTGCCCTCTCTTATAAAATCTCTCTTTCTTTTAATTTCTTATCAAGGTCCATCCGTAAAACGTTTTGAAGTTTAGATGATAATGTCTGTTGTTGTGTTGTGTCTGTTTCGAAAATGTTGATGTTAAATTCTTTTTTACCGTGATATTAAAAAGGTGATTTAGTACAAATTTTATATATTTATATATATAATAGCCTTTTTTTGGTTTAAATTTTATATATTTTTATATATTTCATGGTATTATATTTTTTATTAATATTTATATTGATCAATAAGTGTAAATTAAATGTGGAGTTATCGATCTTTCTTATATATCATAAAGATGCATTTAACATTCTATTTTGTTTTTTACATAATTAATTAGCTGACTTTTATTACAAAATATAATTAAAAATTTAATTAATAATAATAAGTATCGGCTTCTATTAGTATCCAATCTATCTTATAGATGGGTATAAAAAAAGCACATTAATTTTTTTATTTTAATTGCTCTGTTTTAATCTTATTCTATTAAATCTTATTCATATATTTACGTATAAAATTTAATAAAATATAATAAAAACAACATAATTAAAATAAGAGATTTGATACCATAAGAAAAGTGGCTGCACCTACCTACCCAATGCCATGCCATTACCATACAGTCCATACGTACCTAATCAACTCACAGGACATATCCGACACGTGCCTATTAATTCTAAAGTCTTGATTTTCAATTGGTGATATCGAGAATGTAATTCACTTTAAAATAAAGACTAATTTATTATTTAATATACTTTAGAATTGGATAGGTATACAATCAAAAATTAAAAAGCTTAAATTTTAATGTTATCACATAAATTTAAATTTTAAGGATTTTTTATTGAATTTATAATTATGATTATTTTAAATTTAAGTCAACCTTTAATTACCGTATAATAATTTTCACATGAAAAGAATAAAAACACTGAACTGTTTAGATAAAAATTATATATATATATTCTTCATCTCATTTCCTTTGTACAAATATTTTATTTGTAAATTATAATTCATATTCATCTTAGTAAATATTAAATTATATTTTTATTTATGACAAACGAAAGACTACGTATATTAATGAGCTTCTTTCAACTCTTGTAAAGTAAGAAGTTTTATACACGTGGTACATTAACTTAGATAAAGTTGATATTTTAGTTGTAGTTGATTTTAATATAGTTAAAATTAAGTAACAAAATTTAAACTAATTAAATAATAAAAATTCAAGTTAACTAAATTTTAAATTAATATTTAAATTTGAGAAATTGGATATATTTCAAACATAAAAAAGGTTAATACGAAAAAAATAAAAGTCCAGTCAATTATCAAATTTTCTTAATCTTACCAAAAACTTGGTTCACTCTTTTTAAATACATTTTTTAAAATTATATCGAATTGAATTATAGACTAATAAGACATTTGTACATATAAATACTATTTAAATTCAAATTTATTATTTATTTTCAAATTATTAATTTATAAAACGATTATCTTAAATATATATTTTAAAAATTATTATATATACATATATATAGAGAGAAGCGAGGAAAGGACAGAAAGGAATGGACAAGTTAAGAGACAGAAAAGGCCGGGGCGGATGGTGTCATAGTCTACCACGTGGCTGAAGAAGTATGACTCACTTCCACTCATCTCACAGTCACCAGTCACATGACACCTCCTTTGCCTCCAAGTGGATGGTTTGCTGGTTAAAACTCGTTGAAAACATCTTTTCATGAGAGTTTTTCAAAGTCCTTTTCCTTTTTAAGGGAAAAAAATCAAAATTACAGTATGTCAGGAACGATAGGTTCCGATAAATTCTCTAAAAGGATCATATGGCACTTTATAAGAGGTGTGGCAAAATAAGTGACTCCGACATCAAAATGACCCGTATATTTGACAAGCCAGTCGGTACATCTGTTGCTCTCTCGATAGATGTGTCGATGAATAACAGTTCAATTTCGATTGAATAGTTCATTGATGCCTCGAACTAGAGAGTTGAGAAATCGGGTCCAGTGAATCGGGGAAGAGAGGACATCGATCACTGCTGTGGAATCCACCTCAAGCTCGATCCGGCGGTATCCCAGATTTCACGCAAGGGTCAACCCGGTGTAGACGCCCCAGAGTTTCGCAGTGAATGGGGTGCACCAGCCAAGGTGTTGAGTAAATTCGCCCTTCTAGTTACCGTCATTGTCTCGGAGAAGTCCACCTGCGGTAGCTACGCCCAAGGCTCGTTTGCACGCACCATCTGTGTTTAATCAGATCCAACCCGTGGGAGTTTTGTTCCACCTGTTAAATCGCTCCAGTCGAATGCGCGAACCTGCAGCCCTGGCTCGATCGTGCCAAGCTGTTGACTGGTGTAAAGCACCTGCATAAGACAAAATAGGAAAAATAGGTGAGGATGGCCAAGAAAACTGATCATCGAAGAGGGATAGATTCCGCCATTGCCAGAGGAAACAGCAGGTAATGCCAAATAGGATGGACCAGTCATGCCCCATTGTATGTCGGTGAGATTGGAGGTTGTGAGTGAGCCACTCTCTCGGGGACATAGTGTAGAAGGCATGCGAGACGATGGGAGGAGGGAAGCTATTCCATACTTGTCGGGCTTTAGCGCA
>JANZXR010000003.1:5170102-5183132 GCA_027575705.1 Erythroxylum echinodendron
CATGCAGCTTTGAAATACTTGATGACAAAACCTGACGCTAAACCAAGACTAATTCGTTGGGTGTTACTTTTGCAGGAGTTTGACATTGAGCTGAGGGATAAGAAGAGAGCCGAGAATTTTGTAGCTGATCACTTATAAAGGTTAGATGAAGCTGCCATAGAGAGTGCAACAAAAAAGGACATTCAAGAGACTTTTCCTTATGAGCATCTGATGGTTATGACAGTCACTCCTTGGTTTGCAGATTGTGTAAACTACCTTGTTGGTAATATCTATTCCCCTGACTTTTCTTATGCTCAAAAGAAAAAAAATTTGTCTGAGGTAAGATACTATCTTTGGGATGATCCTTTGCTCTACAAGATTTATGTGGACGGTATTATTAGATGCTACATTTCTGAAGAGGAAATGTCCTCTGTGTTACATCATTGTCATTCTAGAGTGGCTGGCGGACATTATGGTGCATCTAGGACAGATCATAAAGTTTTAGAGTGTGGTTTTTATTGGCCAACCTTATTTAGGGATACATATGCATTTGTCAAATCTTGTGATAGGTGTCAAAGGGTCAGAAATATTAGTAGGAGACATGACATGCCATGGACTAACATTCTTGTTTGTGAGGTTTTTGATGTTTGGGGCATAGACTTCATGGGACCATTTCCTAAGTCTTTCTCCAATCAATATATATTAGTTGATGTTGATTATGTTAACAAGTGGGTGGAAGCAGAGGCAGTTCCCACAAATGAGTCTAAACGTGTTGTTAAGTTTTTGAAGACGTTTTGGCATACCTAGGGCTATCATTAGTGATGAAGGATTGCATTTTTGCAACGAACTTTTTGATTCATTGTTAGCTAAGTATGGGGTGACCCGTAAGGTTGCTACTCCATATTACCCTCAAACTAGTGGCAAATTGAAGTCTCAAATAGGGAATTAAAGAAAATGTTAAAGAAAACTATTAATGCTTCTAGGCGAGACTGGTCTTTAAAGTTAGATGATGCACTTTGGGCATATAGGACTACATTTAAGACACCCATAGGCATGTCACCATTCAAGATAGTGTATGGAAAATCTTGTCATCTTCCAGTTGAGTTAGAGCATCTTGCATACTGGGTTACAAAATTTCTTAACGTTGATTTGTCTTCTGTAGGTGCTAAGAGACTTATACAGCTTCACGAGCTTGAAGAGTTCCGTTTGGATGCTTGTAACAATTCGAAGTTGTATAAGGAGCGTGTGAAGAAATGGCATGACAAGAAAATCCTCCACCGAGACTTTAAGGTAGGCAACCAGGTATTGATTTACAACTCCCGTCTTCGTCTTTTTCTAAGGAAGCTTAAGTCAAGGTGGTATGGTCCATTCATTATGATTCAAGTCCTTCCTTTTGGGGTCCTTGGAGTAAAAAGTGAAAATGAAAATCCCTTCAAGATAAATGGACAACAAGCTAAATTGTATATGCCCAGGTTTGTGGATAGTTCTGAGGAGCGATTGTCTCTTCATGACACTTCACATCCTTGATCGCAGTGCACACTTTCTAGTAGGACTTTAGTTTTCTTTCTTTTCGTTTCTTGTTGTTTCCTTTGCATTTCTTTCTAGATTAATGCATTTCTTTGAGTTGTTTTGAATTTTCTTTAGGTTTGCGTGGTTGGTGACAAAGAGTTCTTGGCCGATTCTTCTTCAGGGAAGTTTCTTCTTCCTCTTTTCCCTCTTTGTATTTGATTGTTGGTTACTTGAACATTAGGGACAATGTTCATATTAAGTATGGGAGGGGGGGTTAAATTATGTGCATGCTGATGTTTATGATATTGATGTGGATGTTGGGAGATACACACTTGAATGGTTGCGACTCTTTTGGTAGCTAACTTGGGTTCCATTTGTGAAAAATTTGACCATATTATTCTGTCAAAGTAGTTAGATGAAGAATTGAATTGTATGCGTGAACTTGGAATTGGCAGCTTGAGAGGATAGTTAACCATGTGGATTGATTAAAGTAGTCAATTGCATAAACTTAGTCAATAACTGATGCTGAGTGATAAAGCAATGTATAAAGTTTTGATGGATTTTCATTTAAGAACATGTGAGGTCTTAAGCTATATGACTACTTTTCATAGTCATTTATTTTCTTTGATGTATGTGAGGCTTCCCTATGTGGATTACCTTCAGAACTTGCTCTGAACCTATTTGATACTGCTAGTTACATGAGTTATGGACATGATAAAGGCCTTCTTTGTTTTTAACCTTTAGCTTAAATAACCTATCAAGTCATTTTTCCCTTATTACGCCCTTTGAGCCTTTGACTTTGTTGTTTTTGTATTAATCACATCACATTGAAACCTAAAAACTTTCTAGCTTGACCCTTTCACAAGTTGAATGAAGTAATAAGTATTTGATGTCTTTGACTTAGGGACTTTTGTTTTATACGTTATTCTGAGATGTTTTAGAGGTACATCTACTCAGTTGTTGTTAATTTGTGCTACTACTATGTTCTTTTATTTTATTGTTACCAAAAACCCAAAAAAAAATCTTTTATGTTTATTGTTACAAAAAAAAAACGAAAAATGAAAAAACGAAAAAACGAAAAAAAGAAACAAAGATCAAAACAGTAGCGTTTGATAGTGATGAGTAGTTATAGTCCCGTATTTCTGTTTGTACATTTCAAAAGTTCTTTTTATTATTCCATGTTACCTAGTACTTTATGAATGCTTGTGAATAGCCTTTGTCCTTTTTACCTCACCTTAACCTAAGCCCCATTGCAACCCTTAGTAAAAGCCCTTTTGATCCATGATGACATGTATTCTATGTAGTAAAAAATTAGGCGAATTTGCAAGTTTATGGTAGTATAATTTCTTAGAGGAAGCTTTGAGCGAAATACAACCCTTATACACTTGAGCGATATGAGTGAATATCGTTATTAATTTGGTATAATAACATTCTATATCAATTAAATGTTACCAACAAGTTTAATCAAAAAGACTAAATCCTAAATTAAATAATAGAGGTAGTTACAACTATTTAATTTAGTTGTCTTATTTCGTATAAGTTAGATATGCAAATACTACTTGATACTTGTAACAAACATTCATGGCAACTATGAAACACTTAACTTATGAATAACATTGAATTAATTTTTCAAACCAATCAATATTAATTATTCATGAAATAGAAGAACAAGAAATAAGAAATACTAAAATCAAAATAAAATTAAGGACTAAAACAAAACCTCCTAAAGATGGAGTTTTAATTTTCCTTAGATCAAAATAATTCATATTTATCCACATATGACTATTTTTCCATACGAAAATAGATGAAAGAAGATAAAAGAATTGAAAGTAAAAAGTGTTATTCCCTTTTTAAAATAACAATCTATTCTAGATAATTGGGAAGAAAACAAAGCTTCCTAATTAGACTACATTTCCTAAAGTGAATCTGACTCTAGATTTAATCTTGTCTTATTAGTTTTAACAATTTGGAATCTTTTGTTCCATCTTCTCAAAATTTGTAGTTTTGACAATTAATGCTCCAATTAGATGTTTCAAACCAAATTTGATCCAATCTCCACTTATCACTTCCTAAAATAAAACAAATACCAATTTTACCAATTAAGTACCAAAATCAACCCAAAATAAAAAAAAGGTAAGTTTAATTAATATGATCTAGTTACATCTTATAAAATTCCTCTACATCAGACTCACGCTTATCCTCAAGCATACATTAATTCAATATATGAATCATCCTCTTATCTTCCTTTTATCCTCTTTTATGTTATCCCAAAATATCCCAAAAGTTAATATACATCAAAGGCTTAAGATAAAATAGCAATCAAGAAAGAAAAGACTAATAGGATAAATTTATAGAATAAACACATAACATCTCATTGATTTCATAAAAATCAAATAAGCCAAGACTTAACATCCTCTTATAAACTTCACTATGTGCACTTAAAGTGCTTAGAGTTTATTAAACTTGCAAATCAAAACTTAGCATATTATTCTGATAAGGTCGCTCACCAATCATATCTCTTATCATTAACAAATATGAATTTAATGCATACATCAATTAGTCTTGATAAGGGTTATATTGTAGTTTAGGTAAAGATATAACAAAAGAAAAAGAAATTTTAGATAAACTTATCTACACAAATTTCAACTTAAATCAATATGAAATTCACTTGATTTAAATCGCATACTTATAATCACATCATCATGTTTTTTACTTTTATTTTTTAAAAGAATAAAAAATTAAAGACTATCACTTCTTTCCCATTCTAAAAAAACTTACAACGACTTAGAAATGAAAACACTGTCTAATTGCGTACGAGTTTAAGTGGTGAAGTTGATTTCAAGTGCGATTGAAGTTTGATGTTGTTATAAATGCAAATGTTAATTAATGTGGCCTTTAAGATCGGTAATAATTATGTTTTATGTGACACATGTGATAAGATGTGGACGGTCAAATCATAATAGTTAACTAGTGATTGGACTTAATGTCTAGCATCAAATTATGGTAAAGACCAATATGTCTCTACAGTGGAATTGCGATTTGGGAGAGAAGCCAATTCTTATCGAAGGCTAGATTAAGAGAGAATTTAATCAGTAAACAGAACTCGTGTTTCACGCCCATTATAGATATGTATACTGTGTTTACTATTAGCACCAATGATTAGTGCAAATGATATGAGCGTTATATAGTGCATGATTATTTTCTTATCATTTTTTTTTTGAAGATTGTACATTATCATATAGGGATAAACAATAAGGTATTGATTATTTTTAAGACTTACAAACTCTGGTTGTTTTTGTAATACTTATATTAACATAAATATTAGATGCTTGATCCTTTTTTTATTATTTATGACACATGAATTCTCTTTTTTTTAAAATTATAAATTAACAAATTGATTTAGCCTATTAGATCTAAATTATAATAAATATGCAAAAACCATTAATATTAGTTGTAGCTTTAGATTATTGTATCTTAGGTAATTAAATATATTATTTTATGCAAAGTCTTACTCTACTTGGAAAAGCTTTTTTCTTTTTTAAAAATAAATTTAAGTAAACTAGATTTTAAATAATCGTATATATATTTTAAAGCAAAGTCTTGTTATGCTTAAACCTAATATAAAAGGTTTATTTTTAAATATAATTTACTATCTAAAAAGTCAAGAACTACTCTAACAATTAAAATAAGGATAGTGAGGAGACGAACCACGATGGAGTGATAAAGAACTTCATTTTTTACTTGCCACTGTACAGGGATGTAGTAAGGGGAGACTGGGAAAGCACTAAGCGAGTTTTTGACCAAGATCCGACAGTCATAACTGTAGGTATCACTTTTTATATGAGTACTGCTCTACACGTAGCAGTTAGGAGAGCTGTTTGCATACAATTTGTGAAGAACCTTGTGGCCTCGTTGGAATTTTTATGTTTCCATGTGCAGACTTGGCTATTCATCTGCTAAAATGTTATCCCAACTTAGTAGTTCAACGAGACAATGAAGGAATTACTGCGTTACATATACTGGCTTTCAAGCCTCGCGCTTTCTTAAGTGGAAGTCAGTTAGGATACTTTCAGCGCCTGTTGTACAAATGTTGGTCTCACAATCTTAATACGGCCTATCTTATATTAGATTAATTTAAGAGCTCTACGGTGACTTCTTCTTATGATACGTACTTCCTTCAAGAAAGCTAAAGCCCCGTCTACGTGAAGATGTTAAGAATCCTGCATCAAACATAGGATGTCCCCTGGAAGAACGAAGAAAAATTGGATATCTGCAACATATACACATGACAATGCTAATGCACAAGCAAGCCCTTGAGCTTACTAAATTGCTGTGTGCAGAATCTGTGAAAGACATAAAGTTGATGGAAGAAACGTTTTTTGCACCTGCAATTCTGACAGCTGCGAAAATGGGAATTCGCGAGATTGTTTTAAAGATCATCGAGACGTACCCTGGAGCGCTTTGTGATGAACGGAAGAAAAAGAAACATATTTTGGGATAAATTTTGTGTATGTATTTTCAATTCTTAAAACGTACATGGTACAGTGCTTAAATAGACTAATTGTACAGAGATAGAGCTATACAGGAAACTATTTCTTTGTAATTATCAAATCCCTTAATTATAGGAATTTGATTCTATCCCTTATTCTAACACTCCCCCTCAAGTTGAAGTGTGGGATCGCCCACATTCAACTTGCCCAATACTTCCTCAAAGGCTCTGCCGGTAACTGCCTTCGTGAGAATATCTGCCAATTGATCCTCTGATCGAATGAACAGAAGTGATATGACTCCACCATCTAGCTTCTCCTTGATGAAGTGCCGATCTACCTCCATATGCTTCGTACGATCATGCTGTACTGGATTTTCTAAAATACTGATTGTCACTCGATTGTCACACATCAAGCTGCATGCCCCTTGAACTGCGAACCCAATCTCAGCTAATAGTTTCCTCAGCCACAGAATCTCGGTAAGTCCCTGAGCTATCCCTCGAAACTCAGCCTCGGCACTAGAAAGAGCTACTACCTTCTGCTTCTTGCTCTTCCAAGTGACAAGGTTTCCCCCAACAAAAGTGAAGTACCCTGATGTTGACCTCCTATCCACTGGATTCCCTGCCCAGTCAACATCCGTGTATGCTTCCACCTCTAAGTGCCCATTCTTCTGGAACAGAACTCCCCTACTTGGAGACCCCTTCAGGTATCGTACAACCCTCAATGTAGCATCCATGTGATCAGTCTAAGGGCGATGCATAAACTAACTCAGAACTCCTACTGCATATGCAACATCGGGCCTCATATGGGACAGGTAAATCAACTTCCCTACCAAATGTTGATATCTCTCCCGATCTGCTAACTCTGCTCCCTCCACTATCTTTAAACCATGGTTCACCACAACAGGTGTCTCTGCCAATCTACAATTTATCAATCCAGTCTCAGCTAACAAGTCCAAGACATACTTGCGCTGAGAGATAAAGATTCCCCTCTTCGACCTGAGAACCTCAATCCCAAGAAAGTACTTGAGCCCTCCCAAGTCCTTCATCTCAAAATTGCGGAATAGATTTTCTCGAAGTTGAACAATCTCATCTGTATCATCTCCAGTAATAATCATATCATCTACATAAATGATCAGACATGTCACCTTACCCCCCTTTTGTTTGATGAACAGTGTATGATCGGAGTTACTCTGTATGTAGCCATACTTTTTCGTTGCCACTGTGAATCTACCAAACTAAGCTCTTGGTGACTGCTTCATTCCATACAACGCCTTCCTCAACCGGCATACTTCTCTACAGCGAAAACTTTCTAAAAAACTTGGTGGTGGTTCCATGTAGACTTCTTCCCTCAACTCCCCATGAAGGAAGGCGTTCTTCACATCGAACTGATGTAGAGGCTAGTCTCGATTAGCTGCAACTGAAAACAACACACGAATAGTATCAATCTTAGCTACTAGGGAAAAAGTTTCTGAATAATCCACCCTATATGTCTGAGTGTAGCCTTTGGCTACCAGTCTCGCCTTGTATCGCTCGATTGATCCATCCGCCTTGTGTTTGATTGTGAACACCCACCTACAGCCAACAAGTTTCTTGCCAATGGGTAGCTCACACTTCTCCCAAGTCCCATTCTTCTCTAATGCTGCCATCTCAATTGCCATAGCATCACGCCACTCCTTCTATTCCAAGGCCTCCTATACTATCCTGGGAAGTACCTCCGAATATACTGCTGCAGAGAAAGCCTTGGCTACTGGTGACAAACCCCCTGGCTAGGTTAGCCATGGGATACCTGAACTGCTTCGGCTCATACTCATACTCATGCTCATACCGCTTCGGAGGAACACCCCTTGTACTTCTAGGTGGTAACATATACTTCTCCAGTGCTACTTCTGTTTGGGATTCTGACTCCCCTTAACTTTCATTCTCTGCATCCACATCATCATACAATCTTGTGCAAACATTATCATTGTCAGAATCTAACACTGGAGTACTTACCTCAAGAATATTCAGCGGGGATGCCTGCGCTGGTGAAGGTTTCTGTCCTCAGGGAGAAGGCGGCTCGGTGGGTCCACGTACTGTCTCTTGTGGGACTGCATTGAGCCAATGTGCTAGAAATCCAACTTAGTGGGTCTGACTGACTCTCCCCCTGACCACTGGGTTGGGAGGAGTAAAAGTATTCTGTTTGAAGAAAGTCACAAACCATCGTTGTGTAGAGACGACGAGTGGATGGATGATAGAAGCGGTAGCCTTTCTGGTGAATCCCATACCCCACAAATACACACTTAACAGAACATGGATCAAACTTAGTTCGCTTCGTCTTTGGAATATGAACAAAGACAGAGTAGCCAAATACACGAGGTTGGAGTGTTAAGGTTGACAGGACACTCACATGACTAGACAGTTCCTTAAGGGGGGTTTGAAGTTGAAGGATTTTGGTTGGGAGACGGTTTAAGAGATACACAGCAGTTGCAACAGCCTCTGGCCAAAAAGAGGTCGGGATATGAGACTTGAGCATAAGTGCCCCATTCATTTCAAGGATAATGTGGTTTTTCTTTCTGCAACCCCATTATGTTAGGGTGTATGCGGACAAGATATCTGGTGAATGATTCCATTATCAAGAAAAAACTAATTGAGGTTGGAGTTAATATACTCCCTCCCATTATCTGACCTAAGAATTTGAACCTGGGTTTTAAACTGGGTATGAACCATATTACAGAATTCTACAATTTTAAACACAACATCAGATTTCTGCTTTAAAAAATGAACCCATTTCATTCGTGAGCAATCATCGATAAAAAGAACAAAATATCTGAAACCGCTGTTTGACATACATGACCCAGATTGGGGGGCAGGTCCCCACACATCAGAAAGAACTAACGAAAAAATTGAACTGACTCTAGTATTTGAAGGACGATAAGACTGTTTATGACTCTTAGCTAACATGCATCTCTCACATGACAATGACTTATTCTGTGGAAATAACTGTGGAAATAGAAGGTGAAGATATCCTACTGATGGGTGGCCTAAACGCCGGTGCCATAACCACCGTTGTCTCTCAACCGTCCCATCAGCCAGCGCGACTGTCCCGTGTTGAGCTACCTCATCCAGTATAACCTTCCACGTTCAGTGCCATGCCCAATCACCTTCCTCGAATGAATATCCTACAAGAGAAAAAAATGGGAGAACATGAGAACCATGCAATTCAATTCTCTGGTAACATGACTGATAGAAAGCAGCTTGCATGATAAACTAGAGACAAAAAGATAATTCTTCAATTTCAAGGATGGGGATAATTCGATTGTTCCTGCTCCGTGTATTGGAGAGAAACCACCATTGGCACTCTGAATAGACACTTTAGTGGGAACTGAACTCGTAACCAAATCATCCTGATCATATGTCATAGTGTCTGTTGCCCCACAGTCAAATAACCATTGTGTACTCTTCTCGCCTTCCGGGACCCGAGCAACACATGCCTTAGAGCTTTTTTCCTGCTCAATTGCACAATTCTCAGAACAATCGAGGTTAATTTCACATTTTTCAGATCTACAGGGACCAAAATGATAATTTCTAAAAGTTCTGGGGTCAAACTGTAAATTCCCAGAATAATGGGGTCAAACTGTAAGTTCCCAACCCTAATACCTTTATTATACTCGTCCCCTTCCTTTTTTATCACTGCCACCGCGACCTTCGCTGCTCCTTCCATGGCTTCTCTGCCTTTGTCGCTTGGTTCCCCACCGGTTAAAGCTGCCGCGACCATGGCCTTTTGAGTCTCTTACTGGCAATGGCTTGTCCACCCATGCGGAACCAATCAGCTGATAACACTCCTCCTTTGAGTGACGCTATTTTCCACAGTGTGAGCATTGTAAGGTACTTTGGTCCCTCTTCGACCGAGATGATGACGGCGGCCCTCCCTTGGCCGCCTCTGATCGGCCTTTCGCTGCAAATCCTCCATTAAAAACAGTTGGGCTGCTTTCTGGTTGCTTCGATTTTGTGGCTAAGCCACTCCCTATGTCGTCCCCTGTTACCTCCTTTCTGTCAGCCCCTAATATGCAGCCTCACCGTGAAATTTCGCCGTAAATGGTGGCGGGTAATGGCTCTTGCCTGAGAATCTCCTGCCGGTCCGTGTCCAGGTCATCATCGATTCTAGCGAGAAATTGAAATAGGTGTGTTTCATTCTCTCTTTTGTTGACTATTGCAATATCCTCTGCACACTGCAATGGTAGACTCTGTCTTTGATCTATGTCTGCCCAGATTCTTTGCAATGTAATGTCATATGCCTCAATTGGTCCTCCATTCTGTTTGAGGCTGTTTGCACGCACTGTTAAGTCAAAAACGTGCAATGCATCACCCTCTGTTTGGTAAATTGATTCCAGTGCCTTCCACAGGCTTCTAACTGTTTTGTGCTGGATGAAATTCGGGACTAATTTTGGTTCCATGTTTGCGATGATTCATGAGCAAACGTTCAAGTCCGCCTGAAACCACCCTCTATATGCTGTATCTGTCACTGCTGGTGGAGGGGGTCGCCTGTGATGTGGCTGAGGCGACCCCTTCCGCCAATCGCCATCTGCATCATACGCTCCCACAAAGCGTAATTGAAATCATCAAGTTTGATACTCATCACTACTGACTGACTGGTTTCTGTTTGATTCACAGGCCTGAGATTCTGTAACAGGGCTGCGAGCTGTTGCGCTAATCCTTCAGAGCCATCAACGACCTCTGAGGTTCTGGCCAAGCCATGTTTTCCTATAGCAAGTGATGATTGCTGCCGATCGATCCCAATCAGACCTTTGACTGCTCTGATTCCATGATGAACGGAAGAAAAAGAAACATATTTTGGGAGAAATTTTGTGTATTTATTTTCAGTTCTTAAAACGTACATGGTACAGTGCTTAAATAGACTAATTGTACAGAGATAAAGCTATACAGGGAAACTATTTCTTTGTAATTATCAAATCCCTTATTCATAGGGATTTGATTCTATCCCTTATTCTAACACTTTGGTCCCAGATGGAACTCGATGGACGATCTATATTTCATTGGGCAGTTCTACACCGAAAAGAACAAGTGTATAACCTGGTATACCAAATGAGCTCGGAAAAGCATTTTGTCATTTCCTACAAAGACGAGTTTTCGGACAATATATTGCATTTAGCAGGTAAGTTGGAGGCGTCAAATAGGATACCTGGGGCAGCTCTGCAAATGCAAAGGGAACTACAGTGGTTCGAGGTTTCTTTTCTTTACATTCAATCTCATTTCTATATCTGATATATTCTTGGATTCTAACTTGACAGTTTAAGACTTTCGGGATTATTCAGGAAGTAGAAAATATAGTCCAACCATCATATAAAGAAAGGAAAAATAAAGCAGGAAAAACTACAAGAGAAGTCTTCACAGAAGAGCACAAGGAATTAGTTGTGAAAGGTGAAGAGTGGATGAAAAACACAGCTTCCTCTTGCACAGTAGTGGCAGCACTTGTGGTGACAGTCATATTTGTAGTAGCTTTCACATTACCAGGACGCAATAACAGCGATGAAACTCCTGTGTACTTAGAAGACCTGTCTTTCCTGATCTTCACTGTATCAATCGCTTTGGGGCTCTTTGCTTCTTCTCTTTGCTTCTTCCACTTCAGTGCTCATGTTTCTTGGCATACTCACGTCTCGCTACTCATAAGAGGATTTTCTAAGAGCATTGCTAATGAGACTCTGCATTGACCTCATCACCCTGTTCCTTTCAATTGCGTTCATGCTGGCAGCTTTCAGCTGTTCCCTTCACATAGTTCCTGTTCATCGACTGAAATGGGTTGTCGGAGGGCCCTCCTCTGTCGCGAATGGAGAATGACGAAGCCCCCCACTCTAGGGATGATTTTCCCGCCCTCACCAGGAACGTCCTTCGTGTCTCCCCAATAAACCCGTTCCTGTTTCCCCTTCAGCGATGGGGGTAACTTTGGCTTCTATCTCCACTAAAGGGCCATAGGGCAAACTGATCCCTAAGAAGTATAATAAAGGCACCCTCCACTATTATCCCAAATGTTTTGAAGGGTCGGGTTTTAACTCCCCTGATTGATTTGTTGAAGGTAGGGCACGGGCTTGGTCTTCAGCTTTGGTCAGTTTCTTCTGGTCCAAAAGACCAGTTTTCCCTACAGTCAGTGCACGGGCAAAGACTAAATGGGCTAAGAAGGGGCTACAAAACGTCATGTTGCACTAAGATGGCAACATTTTATTTAAATTTTCGGATGAATCTTACTTGTCGAAAATCATTCAAAAAGGTCCTTAGCACGTCGGTGACCAACCATTGTTTCTGGAGAAGTGGAGGCCGGGGTTGGACTTGGGATGCAGTCTCATTAACATTTTTTTGAAAAGAAAAAATTTAATTAATAGGTAAATAAATATGTATAGAATGCCTAGGCAAGAGCCCATTCACACAAAAGATCAATGATCAAAGCTCTAACAACAATAGGTAACAGCTAGTAATGGTAAGCTTGCGAGGCGAGGTTGTTATCTTAGGGGGCGTGAGTCGACATTAGAGTAATCTCTTGAATACCTCTGGTGATGGCAGCCCTAAGTTGGGCATGGGAGTGTCAGGTGGCCTGAAATCTACGTGCATTATGCTCTTGCCAGATGGTTCGAATTGTCAATCCCAAGCCAATGGTGTAGGTGTCCCGTGAAAGAGTAGGAAGCGAAGAAGTTGACGCCAGGTAGTGAATTGCACCATCAAGAGACATGTCAGGCAATTGCCAGCCACAAAAAGATAGGACCTGGGTCCAAATCTGTTGAGCAACGGGGCACAAAAAGAAGAGATGATTCCTCGATTCCAGATGCGAAAAGCAGAGAGGGCAGATTGGGGGCATGTCCACAAATGAGATCCGGTCAGCTGTGTAAAGACGGTTCCTCACCGTTAAGCATAAGAGGAAGGACACTTTGGGAGGGAGACACGGGTGCCAAACAATATGACTCCAAATCAAACGAGGCAGAGGCACTCACAAAGAAGCCATGATGCATTTGGTGGTCAGCTGATGGATAGGGCGGTTCCTCCATAAGTAGGTGTCGGGACAGGTTG
>JANZXR010000003.1:5200910-5234022 GCA_027575705.1 Erythroxylum echinodendron
TCTTCCGATTGCAAAGTTCAAGCTTTGCTTAAGCTTGTTGTCAGTTTGTTTCTAGCATGTTGCTAGAGTTTTTTTTTGTTCACTTAAGAAGCAATTTGGTTCAAGGTGGAGATTGTTATATTATGAACCAAATTGTTACTTAAGCCCATTAGGCTTTGTCTATATATTTTTTGTGTCTTGTATATTATTAACAGTGGTTTTAACTTAATACATAATCCTAAAACATTCTAGAACTCTCACCTCCGACTCTCCCTCTCTCTAAATCATCGTCGTCGTCCTATACCTCTAACAAGAGATAACAAGATTATCATTGTTTGATAGATGAAAGTTATTAAATGCACATACGTTGTTGACTAACTAATCATCCACTTAAAAAGATTCAGAAAACTCACTCGGGAAGCTATTCAATCAGAAACCTGCATAAAACTAATATATCAGTCATTTTATGGGGCTGCTCCTTGCATTATAAAGCAGTGTAATCAATAATATTATCGCTTTTGACAAACCAAAGTTGGGTCACGTGATTCATTTTACATGGATGAAAATGACACCTGAGAGTCCTCACTCCCACTTGCCACAAAGGATAGCTCAAATCCACCAAAACAGGACCTGATAATAAATCTGTTATGTGTATGACCTTTATACTTGGAAACAATCTTGGGATCACCTTCAATGCTCCATTGATGGATTTCTTGATTGATAAGATTGCTAATAGATTTCTAAAAAGCCTGAGATTCTTTAGATTGGCACTTCTTACATACCTGTCCAGAAGCTTTGGATAGAAATTCAATTTTGACTTGACCGGGCCACGAGTCAAGGTTAGATAGAGCACAAGCTAGCTTGACCTGTGGCTCGACTGGAACGACAAAAATGATATTATTTTTTTATTTAAAAATATTAAAGAAGGGCCGGGCCGGCTTACCCTACCGTGGCCCATTCAGCTACGGGTTAGCCAGCTTTGATCCGTCAGCCTACAGACCAACCAACCCAAGGGTCAGGTTGACCCTGACCAAGAATAGCCCAGGCCCAATCTAACCATTAATATTCCTAGCTTTGGATATACCTACTACCTTTGTTGGTTGGATTATAGAATATGTCCGGTAGTCTTCACTGAGGATACTTGTAAACGGATTCCTTCTAAACCATTTAAAAATGCACGGAGCACTCGTCAAGGTGACCCACTTTCCGCCTATCTCTTCAACATTTCCATGGAAGGTTTGTCTAGACTTCTAAACTCTCTCACTGCTGCAAATGGAAATTTTAATTATCATCATAAATGCTCTGCACTCAACTTATCCCACCTCATATTTGTGGATGATCTCCTGTTGTTTGGTGCTGCCGATAAAGATTCAATTTATATCTTACTGAAGGCATTGAAAATATTCTTGAAATGGTCAGGACTGAATATCAATTTGGAGAAGAGTGGCATCTAAACCTCAGCAGATGTAAACAATCCTATGGAGTTCAGTGGAGCTACTGAACTTGACCTCCGTCCCCCCTCTCTAAGTTATCTCGGGGAGCCTATTACAAGTCCTAGGTTGAAGATGTCAGATTGTATTCCTCTATAGGAACAAACATCAGATCCAAAGGTAATTCGTGGCAGAATGGGCACGTATCGTATGCTGGCAGAATTACATTGATTATTTCTGTTTTGACTAGTCTTCACATACACTGGATAGCACATCTATCTTTACCTCAGATGCTCATGAAAGAAGTTGACAGATTGTTAAAGGTTTTTCTTTGGTCGAGCAAAGCAGAAACAGGCAAGCTTGCTAAAGTTAAATAGAGTGACATCACTATCCCAAAACAACAAGAGGAGCTGAGCATAATTTCCACGACATCTATGCAGAAAGAAAGTCTTATTGTATAAGAGAATTTGGCGGATATTTTCAGATAAAGAACCGTTGTGGTCTAAATGGATTCATGATTTTACCTTAACGAAAGTAGTTTATGGCAACTCTAAAGCTCTTCTCATTTGTCTATGATATTCAACCAACTGTTGAAGCTTAGACAAATCATTTACCCACATATCAAACATAGAGTGAATCATGGAAGAAATAGCTGTTTCTGGTTTGATAATTGATTTAAAGCCAGTCTCCTAATGAGCAATCCTGATTTTGCACAGTTGAGGAACCGCATACCAATTGAGTCGAAAGTGTCTATCCTCATCCAAGATGGTGAATGATATGGGAACTTTAGAGGTTTCAACATGCTTAGAGAATCTCTTCCACCACTGGGTGGTACGGGTTTAGAGGATAACATCTTGCTAAATCCTCAAGGCCTCTTCACGAATCACACTTGTCATAGGATTTTCAGGGCTGATAGAATGGAGGTACCATGGTATAAACTCATCTGGTCTAAATCTCTAAATCCCAAGCCAACGTTTATTGCTTGGCTAGCTATCCAGAACTGATTGAGGACTAAGTGCAGATGGTTTAAGCCGAATGAAACTATGTGTGTTTTATGCCATAATGCTATGAGGATCAGAATCACTTGTTTTTTGATTTTGCTTATTCTAAAGCCATATGGAGCAGACTTCAACATATGCTGGAGACATCTAACCCAACTTACGAAGGGAGCTTACCTTAAGCCGGTTCATTACTATTCCTCTCTGGGTAAAGCGCATGCTTGGTTATATAAAGTGGTATTCGTTACTACTATTTACATGACATGGAAGGAGAAAAATAGTCGAATTTATAAGCACATGGACTAGCTAACAATGATGGCCATGTTCTCACTAATAATATGAAGAGGCAATGAACGTAATTCTGTGTCATGTGTCCTTAACATTCTAATTCCCTTCCATCCAAATCCCAAAGATAGATGCTTTTGTCCAGTGACACCAACAAATATTCCTTTGCCGTCAAGGAACCATTCGCTGGAAATCAAGCTAACGCCAACTTTTTCATAAACATGGAGGCATTCTCCAGAACTCACAACCCAACGTCTGATCACCTCCTGTTGTCCGCAAGTAAGAAGTTGGTAGTCATCAGGGCTCCATGAAACAGTCAACACTGGTTTCTGGTGACCAGCTAGTTTGTGCTTAAATGAAACTTGACCATCGTCCGTAACCTGAAATGGTTAAATCGAAATAGCAGTCATAGAAGGCTAAACCAAAATCAAAAAATTAACAAATTATCCGTACAGTTTGATATTCATGTACAACCTTAACGTACATTATATATGTAACAACACATATATAAGCAGCAAGATATCAAGTATAAAGATTTTTGCTCTACATCAGTTTGCGATCTGATTTGACATGTTGCCAACTAGCATCCTTAAGAGAACAACAAAGAGAGGATGGGAAAATGGAGAGCCGACAGTTTAATCCCTTATCACCAATCCAAAATTATCATGAGAGGAAATAGCATCTACAATTCATCCTCATCAAGCCACAAGACCTCGTCTATCCAATACAATGTTAAAGATACCTTGTTCTAAAAAATCACTCATAAGCACAACCTTTTGGCTCAAAGGGCAGCCATTGAATTTGTTGCATCACAACAGAGGCAAACAATTTGATTCAATCGTTGATGTCATAATTACGTTCTTCACATTGTCCTGAATAGAGATTTAAAATAGGAAGATTCAAATTCCACCCCTGTCAAGAATTTTGAGCGCCTTCTTATACCCAACCAACCACAATAGTTGAAGCTTGAAAGTCTTTAGAAATACTAAAAAAGCCAAGCTAAATCATATTTCTTTAACAATTTGGAAAATGAAAATTGCAGCACTTTAGAGAAATCATTTGTATAAAAAAAATAAAAACTACAAATCAAGAAAGCTTTTCTCCATTTCCTAAATAGTTTGTTAGACTCCTAAGTTCTAAATAGTGAAATCATGCAAGTATTGGGGAGCCTTGGCTAATATTTGACACTTAGGATTATGAAACAAGGCAACGATTTGCTAGTAGGCAAGAAAAACAGGCATTGTCAAGTGTTGACATGCTTTGGTGCATATTGGTAGAAATCTTTGACAAGATATAAGATTCGGATGTGAGCCCAAAACATAGCTTGAGATGAATCTTGGTTGAAGATTAACTGGATTACATGTATATGAGAGAGATGTGAGAGCTTTAATGACTTAATGTGTGCTTAGATAGATGGACTATGACTAATAGACTTAACATAGGTAAGCATTAGATCAAACCAATGTGCTATAAAAGACTTTGAGCTTGGATGACTCATCATTAATGGATAGAGATTAAGGTGAGATCTTGGATGATGTGACGAATAAGATCACAATAGATATTCATCAACTCTAAAAGATAAAGACTATGTGAGAGAATCATCTGAAGATAGTAAAGTTTTTTATAGATATGGATTTATCATTTCTAGTTAAATGTAATCTCTTATCTTGTTAGTTGTAATGTAGTTAAATCCTATTAGATAGAGTCCTAGTTGGATAGGATGTCATCCAATTAGTTAGTGTGATGTAATTTGATAAAGATAGAGGTGATCTACTTAGTTCAGTTCAATTAAGATTTTAAATTGTAAAGCTAGAAGTGCCTATAAATAGTTTATTTGAGTCTTGTTCCTAAGGAGAGCAGAGATAGAGGGGAAGGTAAGACATTAAGAAAAAGCATTCCTTTATAAACTTTTGGGGAGTAAAAAAGGTTAGTTTTTATCATAGCTCTTATGTGTTTATTGTTGTCTATGATTATTTAATACTTTTTTAGTATTCTTACTCAAGTGTGAGACTTAAATATTTCGAGGGTTGTGAGGCATTCGAGAATAAGATTTTGTTGGTCAACATTCACGTGAGAAGATTGAGTCTTATTTAAATGGACCTAAGTGAGATTGTTGTTCAAAAGAGTAGATACAACTTTGGTATAAGTTTGAGTTCTAAGAATACCTTTGTAACAATTGGTATCAAAGCCAAAATATTGATATGGCAGGAGGCAACAATTTGGCAAAGCGTGTCAATAGAGTGGAAGCACTCATAGGGCCAATTCTTCAAGAAGAGGAAGAGGCCACTTTCTACTCATCTCGATTTGAGATTTTGGAGGCATAGATCCAACATTTGCAATATCAAATAGTAGACCTGATGAAAGCACAAGAGGATTCAAGATTGGAGATCACGATCTTAAGGCGTGCTATTCTAACACAAGATATTGGGCATGCGAAAAGCATTTTGGTGAAAGTGCGAGAGTCCCAAGATTTCGATGGAAAGTTGAGTGCCAAAGAGATCGAAAATTTCTTACAGGTTATGAAGCAATACTTTCCAGTGACAACGGTTTTCAATTCAAAGAAGGTGTCAATCATGGATATGTATCTAATGGAGGATGCAAAGTTGTAGTGGAGAACGAGAACCTCTAACTACATTAGTGCGGGTAGACCTCTTATTAACATTTAAGTGAAAATGGAGTTAACGGATCAATTCCTCCCCAGTAACACTTTACGGCTCGTGAGGGAAGCTTTGAAGAGGTTAAAGCAAGACGACTCAGTGCAAGAGTATGTAAGGAAATTCATATACTTGATGTTGGATGTACAAAACATGTCTGAATAAGGCAAGTTGTTCAACTTCGTAAGCGGTTTGCAAGGTTAGGCACAAATGGAGCTTTGGAGGCAGAATGTGAAAGACTTCCAAAGCACAGTAGTGGCTACAGATGCCTTAGTCAATCTTTAAATTCCATAACCAATTCGAACTGGAAATGACAATAAAAAGAATGATGGGACACGGAATGGATCAAAGAAAGGCAATGAGAAGGTATTTGAATCCTCTCAATGCAAGTTCAAGAAACAAATGAATGGGATATTACTTGTTTCATTTATGAAGGGTTGCACTTTGCTCATAATTGCCCAAAATGGAATGTAGTAAGGAGCAAATGAATTCCATGGTTGCAAGGGATTAAGGAGAAGGAGAGGATGACTCAATGGAAGAATTCTACCTTAATAATTATGCTTTGTTGGGTGCAATAAGCCTTGTGAAAGAGTGTTCGAACAAAAGTAAGGATAAACTTGATGGAGATGGAATATGGTACGATGGAGACATGCTAATGATTAAGGAATCTTCTAAGGAATCAAATTCAGAGGAGTGCCCACGAATTATTTCAACGACTGTGTCAAGTTCTTGTAACTAGGCAAGGAAAAGTATTGTCAAATGTTGGCATGCGTTGGTACACATCGATAGAAATCTTTGATGAGATGTAAAATTCGGATGTAAGCCCAAAAGATATATTAAGATGGACCTTGGGTTAAAGCTAACTAGATCACATGCATGAGGGAGACATGTGAGAGCTTTAAGGGCTTAATATGTGCTCAAATAGACAGATTATGACTAATAGACTTTACATGGTAAGCATTAGACGGAACTAGTGTATTATGAGAGGCTTTAGGCTTAGATGATTCATCATCAATAGATAGATATTAAAGGCAGATCTTGGATGATGTGGAAAATAAGATCACAGTATATATAGATCAACTTTAAAAGATAAAGATCATGTAGGAGGATCATCTGAAGATAGTAGAGTTCTTCATGGATATGGATATATCATTCCTAGTTAAACGTAATCTCTTATCTTCTTAGTTGTGATGTAGTTAAACCCTATCAGACAGAGTCCAATTTGAATAAGGTGTCATCTAATTAGTTAGTGTGATGTAATATGATAAGGATATGGGTGATCTATTTAGTTCAGATCAATTAGGATTAAGAATTATACAGCCTGAGGTGCCCATAAATAGCTTATTTGAGTCTTGTTCCTGAAGAGAATAAAGATAGAGGGGAAAGGGAGATATTGAGAGAGATCATTCCTTTTGTACTTTTGGAGAAGTAATAAATATTGGTTTTTATCATAACTCTTGTGTGTTTACTATTGCTTATGATTATTTAATACTTTTATAGTATTCTTACTTAAGTGTGAGAGTTAAAACACTCTGAGGGTGGTGAGGCATTCGAGAACAAGAGTTTGTTGGTTAATGATCACATAGGAAGACTAAGTCTTGCTTAAACATACTTAAATGAGATTATTCTGCAAAGGAGTATACGCGACTTTGATATAAGTTTGTTTTCTAGAAAAACCTTTGTAACACCCATCCAACCACAATAATAGAAGCTTGAAAGTCTTTAGAAATACTAATAAAGCTAAGCCAAATCATATTTCTTTAAAAATTCGAAAAATGAAAACCGTAACGCTTTAGAAAAATCATTTGCATAAAAATATAAAAACTACATATCAAGAAAGCTTTTCTCCAGGCCTTATAACTTGGATATGGCTTAAATACGACCATACATTTCAAGCATTCAAGACAATCACAATTTTTAGTTTTTGGATATATCTGAAAATGTAAAATTTTCAGACAAGGTTTTAAACTAAAATTAAAATATAAAATGCATGATTGACATATAATAAATACAGAGTCAATACTCAATAATTGAGGACTAAATTGTGTGAACCTACTTACATGTTGCAAAATGATAAAATAGCCACAACTGCATATGTAAATGTATAATAGTTACAAACACACCATGTATTGTAAACTTTAATATTGATTGATTAAAAATTCTTGCCTTTTTTTCTACTCAATGTACTAATTTATATTTATCATTTTTTCAAATCTTTTTATTAGAACAAGATACAAAATATTTGTTAAGATATATGTTATGATATCTTATTATTTAATTTTGGACATTATTTGACAACTAGACTTAGTTGGATTTCTATGGGACTCTTTCAAGATAAGTTTAATAAGGATTAAAATCCTAATCAAGAAGGAATTTAAAAGATAATCTATTTTGGAGATAATGGTTATCTAAGGTAGCATATTCTTTGAAGATTTGGTTGGTTTATTGCAGCTGGACTATGACTGTAACTTATGTGAGATGGAAGCTGAAGTATTGTTGTTTTTGGTGTGAATTAATGACATTTTTTATATGACCTGGAGGCTGGAATTTAGGGCAATCTTAGATAATATTTTGCAGCTAATTTTATGGGATATGATTATAATGTGGTGCCGAATTTTTGGTCAAAAGTTACGTGACTTTTATGAGTTATGTAATTGCCAATTTTGTGTGATTTTGGTAGTTGTGTTTTCTTCTGTTTTAAACGACAATTGAGGGCAATTTGGCAACTGATTTTATCTTGTGTTTTCATGAATCTTTGGTGGTTGTTAATCGTTTTTATGGTGTGTTAATTTATGGGTGCTGGTTATGATTTATGAGGTGTAAAAACTTCACAAAATTTTGTGATTGTTGAAGTTGTCACTTATAATCGATGGTGCGTTTATTGTTGGGCTGATTGCGTGTTAATCAGGTGTGCTTTTAGTGGATGTAGATAGTGGTCGTGGTATGCATAAAATTCTAGCAAGCATTATCGAATTTGTAGCTCCGTTGTTTGCAATGTTTCGGTGGAGAAATGTTTATATTTATTGGTAATTTGTTTGCTGTTGTGTATGTGATCGTTCGGTGACATTATCGAAAGACTCCAGTAGCATTCTTGATGAACAACTTTCCAATGTTTCATTGAAGAAGCTGGAATTATTAGGGAAGTTATTTTTCTTATCTCAAGCGTCTTTGTTTATATCTATTATTGTTTATTCACTTGAGTTGTTTATTTTATATCGTTATCATTAAACATTGTTGAGAAAATATTTTGTTGAGTTTAACATGAGTTTGTCATGCTATTGAGCATGATTTCCTTTCATGAGTTAGGAGGACGAGGGATAGTGTCAAGGGGTTGGGTGAGTCAGTTTTGTAATGTCTTGAGTAAAAATATTGCTGTTCTTTGGTGAAAGTGATTAAGATAGGTGAGGCCCCCATAGACGTAGGCAAGGTGTGTTGAACTGCGTTACTAAATATGGAGAGTTGATCTGTTAAATTTCATTTTTATTTTTTATTTTCGTTTGTGCTGAAAAATTAATAGTTGCTAATACAGTTGCTTATATTAAGTAACCGACAGATACAATTATAGACAACTATGGCAGAACCAAGTTTTAGGGAAACTACATCCTTCATGATTTTCAATATTGTTATTTAATAACTTATCATTGTGTCTAATATTTACATATTTCATTTCTCTAATTTCAACATCTTAAATTATGAAAAAACTATTTCCACAAATAGAATTAAAATGATACCTAGTTGAATAATTAGTATATTCATATTTATAATGACCCATAACTAAGAAGTGGCATAATATTTACCCTTAAAATACTTTCTAAGATATATACATACCAATTAGGACCACGAATCATGAGCAGAGCACCTGATGCTAAATGCCAGTATGATGCAAAACATTTGAACAATCTCTTTGAAGGCTCTTATTTAACCATATACAGTACATATAACAAGTTGCTCAGAACTTGGTGCAAAGAAATTGTCCTGATTATGTTTTCATGAGAGAAATATCTTACAAAACAAAATTGAATGGAAGGTCTTTTGTATACAACATATAAGATTAGATCACAATATATGCAAAAAATTGTGAAATCATGTATCCAAGTTCAGGAGCCAAAAGTTCCCACAGTACAACTATTTGATCTTTGGATGATGAGGCTAAATATCGTCCACTATAAGAAAATTGCAAAAACCAAACTTCATCACTGTCAGCTTTTAGAATCTGTTCAAGCAACCACAAAGGATTCATACTCTCTATGCTTCAACCATATGAAGACTGCATAGCATACGCGAATTACTACTATATTATAGATATCACTACTAACAAAAAAAAAATTCAGTGCTGCATTGAAAAAGTTAGCAGAGACAATGCAAAAAGTGATATGAGATAGAGGAAGAAAAATAATATACAAAAATATAATGCAAAATTGAATCACATAGAACCACAATAAGAATTTTTAAGCTATAATTATGTCAACAAAATTAAAGACTATCTTCATCACATCATCATTTGATGACACAATTATACTGAATTGTTTAAAATTCACGTCATGCGTGATTGCTGACACTATTTCAAACATCAGGAACTTAATTACATGAAGTATTGGAGACTTATTTGATATTGTAGCAAGCAATAAATAAATCCAATGTTATGGTCTTATTTGCAAACTAGAAAAAGAATCTTAGGAAAAATAAATAGCAAAAGCAACTGACATGTGACTTTCCAAAAATCTTAATCCATAATTATCCAAATTGTTCCCAAAAACATAATATTAATTATCAGAATCTTCATTAGTTCTAAAAAAATATGTTACAAAACTGTCACATTGAAACATATATACAATAAACAACTTTACTTAATTCAATCTACTGGCCCCATCTAAACTCCACTATGTCAATGTTATGCACTAGGGTTATTGGCAATCTCTCTATCTCCTTAAAAAATAGCAATAAAACGTGAATTGTCTACTCAGTAAAGGTAACTGACTGTACCTTTAAATCAAATAACTCAATATATATATATATATAGAAATTAGTCAAGTGATTAAAACAGATATAAAATACTAAAATACATAACATTACTCAACCTATCCGAACAATTAACAAAAATCCAAAATTATATCAAAGTAATGATCAAGACTAATATTATTATTACTGCCATTTATATTTTATCTCATAATTAACTGAACTGCCTAGGCCCTGTTTAACCTAGTAGGCTTACAATCAATGCTCTATCAACTCATCTCTACTCATCATAATCTCTTACTAAATGGAACGTAATTAGATGTATAAATATCAACACATGGTATCTCAATTTTTCAGTCTAATTTGGGACCTTGGTACCACTTTAGTACCTAGTTATTGACACAGGATATCTTGAAGAAACATGATATCTCGGTACCACTCTACTACGTAGCCATGGCACAGAACATTCCTAGGACTTAGGATATCCTGGTACCTACTCCACGGACAGGTCCCTAGCTATTATTCGCTCATATTTACACATCTCTTCAATCTATAATCATTGAATGTTGCGTATCCTAGGCAAGCCACATATTCATAATTTACAACATTTGTTCACAATGTATTATCCGTTAATCTCTACTTAATTAACACATTTTTTGCCAAATTAACAAGTGATATACCTCATAGTACGTAACAAAATATAAAAGCAAAACAACTTGTACTTTGTTAAACATAAAAATATATTTTAAAAATCCATATATGTAACTAGTCATCATTAATTTTAATAATGACCAATCCAAAATAAGATTCATTATAAAAATAATTTATTAATAACAAAAATACAACTATAAGAATACAATCTAATGTTATCCTTACCTGAATTTTGAACTCAACTAATTGGTAAGTCCAATCTACTCCTTAATTTGTTCTTCTGACCTAGACATTACAAAAATTCTTTTATACTAATTTAAAATAAAATACCAACTCAATTACATTTAATAATCCACTTTATTCCCTTTTCCACTATTATTAATTGAAAAAGATCCTTAACCTATCCACCATAATTACTAAAATACCCTTAATTATTAAAAGTCTTATTTTACCCTCATTTATTTCTATTAATACAAAATACCTTTTTGAAGTTAAAATCTAATCTTACCCTTAAATTTTTACATTTCCTATTTTTCCCCTTAATACAACTTAAATTTTCCAAAGTTTCTCATTTTCCAACCACCTTTTCTCTATTTTTTTGTGACTTCAGTTTATTGTCCTACCCATTTATAATATACATTCCAATTATAATCTGGTATAGGACAACTAAAACTCACAATTAAATGGGTACAATTGTTGCTAGAAATTTTTTTTAACCTATGTGAAGTCTATGCCTTTCTAAGAGATTTTAGAGTTATTAACCTCTACAATTTCCTCACAATTTGCTATAAAACAAATAAAATGAGGGAACACATGAGAAAAGTTTCACATGTAAGAGAAATATGATGCATTTACACACTGACCAAAAAGAAAATGGAGACGAAAATGAAGTAAGACAAGTTATTTTTCGTTGGTGTATAATTTTCTAGTTGTTGGTTTCTATTTATACCAGTCTATTTAATTATTTTATGGGTTGGGTTAGTTGTTAAGCCGGGCCATTTTTTTTTCCTTTTTATGAGCTTTACAATTATCCCCCTTAAAAGAATTTCATCATGAAATTTAAATTATGTACCTAAAGATTCAAACAAATGAGGATAATGAAGTCGATCTTTGTCCTCTACCTCCAAAGTCACCTCTCTTGGAGAACGATGATGGCTTCAATAAAATTGCACCATTGGAATCTCCCATCTTTTTTAATTTCGTAACTTGTCTATTCAATATCTTCACTGGCTCCTCTTTATAAGTCATATTATTTATAACTTCAATCTTAAGCCTCGATATACAATAGCTAGGATCTGATCGGTACTGTCTCAACATCATCACATGGAACACATCATAAATTTGTGATAATTCTGGTTTTCCTAATCTATAAGCTAATGACCCCATACATTGTACAATTTCATATGGCTTGATGTATCTTAGACTTAACTTCCCTCTCCTACCAAACATCAGAATTCCCCTTCAAGGTGGTACTCATAGAAATACAACATCTACAACATTGTACTCCATCTTTCAATAATGTTGATCAGTATAATTCTTTTGTCGGTCTTAAGCTGCCTTCAAGCATTATCCTACCACCCCCATTTTCCATATCGTCTTATAAACCAACTCTGATCCCTTTAACAAACTAACACCCTCTATATTTCAACATATTAGGTCTCTACACCGCCTGCCATATAATGCCTCAAATGATGTCATACCAATGCTAAAGTGTTAATTATTTTTATTCGCAAACTCTATAAAATGTAAATATTTATACTAATCACCCTTAAAGTTCATCATACGCTTTCTTCATATCCTCCTATGTTTAAATCATATGCTTCGATTATCCATCTAGTTGAGGGTGAAATGTAGTGTTCAAATTCAAGTTAATCCTTAAAGTTGTCTATAAACTCATCCAAAATTAAGAAGTAGACCGTGAATCTCGATCTGATATAATAAACACTGGAACCTTGTGTAACCTCAGAATCTCATCAACATACAACTTGGCAAGCTTGCCTAAAAAGTTTGTCTGTTATACAAGTAAGAAATGATCTGATTTAGTCAACTTATCCACAATTACCAAAACTAAATCCTGTCTATGTTTGGTCTTCGAGAACGTTACTATGAAATTCATTATAGTTTTCTCCCACTTTCATGACGAAATAGTTAAGGGTCTTAATTTCCCTACTGGCTACTAGTAATAAGGTCTTAAGTTTCGATAAATTTTTGTATTACCAAGATGTATATCATATTTTACAATATAACCTTCAAAATCTCCTCTCATAGTCCATCTACATCTGACACACAAACTCACCTCCCAATCAGTAGCCCTTCATCAGCTCTTTACTAAAAAGTTAGTCCCTATACTCTGTTGCACTCTTTCTCTGATTTGTATCATATAAGAATCCCAAGCTTATGCCTCTCCAATCCTATCTTTCAAATGTGGTTAAACCTATAATGTCGCTAATAAACCACTCATATATCCAATCTCCAATCTCATGTTTAGTGCTCTCAACTCCAATAATGATGTCATACTGTGTCCGCTCAAACTAATCATTATGCCTGATCTTTTCCTACTCAAAGCATCTACCACTAGATTAGCCTTCTCCAGATGGTAATCAATAATTTAATCATAATCCTTCAGTATCTTAATGCTTCATCTCTACGTTAAGTTTAATGCCCTACGAGTTAAGATATATTTAAGGCTCTTGTGATCTATAAGGATTCGAAATTTCTCCCCATATAAATAATGTCTCCAAATCCTAAGAACATGCACAATGGCCATTAACTCCAGATCATGGGTGAGATAATTTATTTCATGTGATCTCAACTAATGAGAGCCATAAGATGTCCCTTTTCTATGCTGCATCAACACACATCCTAAACCTACTTTTAAAGCAGCATTATACTGCTAAAAACTTCCACCACTTAATGGTAACGCCAAAATTGGGCTAAAAGCTACTCTTTGCTTAAGCTCTTTAAAACTCTTTTATCACATATTGATCCACTCAAACTAAACTCCTTTCTTCATTAGCTTGATCAATGGGCTAGTAATTATCGAAAATCCTTTTACAAATCTTCGATAATACCTAGCAAGTCCTAAAAAATCCCTTATTTTTTTCACTTTATAATTGCCTTTACCTTAGCAGGATTAGGAATCACTCCCTCTTGCGACAGCACATGTCTAAGGAAAACTACCCGCTCCATCAAAAACTCACTCTTACTTAACTTCACATACAATTGTCTCTCCTTCAGAATCTATAAAACAATCCTTAAATGCTGCTCTTGCTCCTCTTTACTCCTCGAATATACGAATATATCATCAATGAATACTATCACAAACTGATCCAGATACTCTTAAAAAGTCATTCATTAATGCCATAAATGTGATTGGTGAATCAGTCAAACTATAAGGCATCATTAAGAACTCATAGTGGCCACATAAAGTACGAAAAGTTGTCTTAGGAATACTTGACTTAGGTATCCTCAGCTGCCACTATCTCGACCTCAAGTCAATTTTGGAAAAATATGATCCCCTCATCTGATTTATAAGATCATTTATCTTGGCAACATGTACTTATTCTTCACTATCACCCTGTTTAGCTGCCGGTAATCCATACCAAGTCTCATACTTCATAAACAACAATTGAGCTCCCCAGGATGATGTGCCTGGTTTAATAAAGCCCTTTTTCCAACAACTCATCTAGCTACCTTTTTAACTTATATAACTCAATCGTATCTATTCTGTAAGGTGCAATCGAAATTGGTCCAAGTCCGGGCATAGTCTCAATGGTGAAATCTATATCTCATTAAGGTGGTAAACTCAATAATTCATCTAAGAATACCTCCAAAAATTCCCTCACCATAAGAATATCCTCTAACTCAAGACCCACCTCCCTCATATATATAATATGAGTTAGATATGCCTCACATCCATCTAATATCAACAATCTAGTAGTTATGGCTGAGATCACATATGGTAGGATCACTTTGCAATCCCCTACAAATATCACTTCTGATTTACCCGAAGAATCTATCATCAGCTTCTTTACATAACAATATATTATAGCTTGATGTTGTACTAACCAATCCATCTTAAAAATCACGTCAAACTTCTTTAAATCTATCACTATCAATTCAACTAATAGCTCCACTTAACCAATCCTCATTGGCACCCCCTGCTTACACTATTTACTACCACATATTCTCCTACTGGAAACTACACTCTTAGGTCTTATCCTAATGTACTAACCTCCCTCTAACCTCTAAAGGAAAACTTGAAAGAAATGTAAGAATGTGTAGATCCTGGGTCTATTAACATATAAGCGTCAATATCAAATAATGAAATCGTCCCAGAAATGACATCGTTAACTGCCAGTGCCTCGTCCCTCATCACCAGAAATGACATCGTTGACCCTGAGGATGTCCCACTAGTACCTGTACCCACTATTGGTCTTCGTCCAACTCATCTACCACTATCTCTACTACCAATTCTACCTAAACGTTTACCCGAACCAAAGGTACCACTCTGGTAATATACTGTCTCCTTTGCCTTCACTCTTGAACTTCTCCCTATCGTCGGACAAGTCCTCTGTAAGTGATGCTCTCCACAAATATAACATGATTGACTGATCCCAACGGGTCCTTAACATAGTCCTCTGTGAACTCTCCCACAGGTAACACAACTCTGTAACCCTCCGGGAATAAAGTTGAATTGGCTTTGGTAATCTCATATGTATTATTATTCTAAATTATAAAGAATCAGATCCGTACTCTCCTCTCTCTCACCCTGTTTGGGTTCTGGTTTAGTGTGATTAAACTGTGAATTGAGTCAGGAAGAATAATTAGACACTTAGGAATGCCAGAGCGGTTAAATGAAACCGGAAAAGGTAAAGGGAGGTGAGTTGTCTTTTCACTATTCCTATAATACCTCTGAAGGGCCACACCACAACACTGACAAAGCGGTGTTGAGACACCCCATATTTTTTTTGGTATCATAAACCCAACGGGTGAAAGGCAAGTGGAAATACAACGTTCTTTTGTTAAAGTTAAGTAACCGAAAAGGCATCAAATAATAAATCACTGGTGTACTTACTTCAACACAAAAAGTGTGGGCCTTTTCGATATCAATAGAAACACTTTCTTTGTCTTAGTCCCAATTCATCTACATTTGTTATAGCATTTAAAAAAAGTGGTTATTGAGTTCACGAAACATAAACTTAACCTTCACGTTCAGATAGTGAGAGAGTGAACAAGAAGAAAAAATTAGATTAATTAAAACAACTCCTTTATTAAACCTCTGAACCTCTGACTAACCCCTCTATCGAATCCAACTAATGATGCACTAGTAGTGCTATATTGTTCTGAATTCCTGCCATCTCCTCGATCTCCACTAAACTGATAGAAACTACCACTCTTGCTCGATGTGACATGGGCTCTTCTAAATCCCCCTGCACGAGTAGACCATGAATGACTCACTCCCATTTTAACAGATTGACTCTCCTCTTTATAATGATTCTCTATATGAATTCTATGCCTTTCTAAGGGATTTTGAAGTCGTTAACCTCTACAATTTTCTCACAATTTACTGCAAAACAAATAAAATGAGGGAGCACATGAGAAAATTTTCACATGCAGGAGAAAGATGGTGCATTTATGCATTTACCATCTGGAAAAATGGAAAAGAAAATGAAGAAGATAAGTTGATTTTCGTTGGTGTATAATTTTTCAACTATTGCCTTCTATTTATGCCCCTCTATTTAATTATTTAATGCAATGGATTAGTTGTTAAGGCTGGGTTCTTTGGTTTTTTGTTTTGTGGGCCTTACAGTTCTTCCCTGTAAAAGAATTTCATTCTCGAAATTAAATTAAATACCTAAGGATCCTAACAAATGAGGATATTAACTTCTACCTCCCAAGTCATCTCTCTTGGAGAATGATAATGACTTCACAAAACTTGCACCATCAGAATCTCCCCTCTTCTTAATTTTCTAATATGTCTATCCATTGGATGATGGAAATATTGTTCCTGAACTAGTGGAAAGAGTTGTAGTTCCAATTTTCCATCATGAATTGCTCATTTTTGGGACATGCTTAGTTTGTGAGAGACAAAAATTGTTGTTTCCACTACGAGCTTGGTCAGAAATAATATTCTAGCCTCTAGCGAGGCTTTGGTAGATTTTTTACTGGCAATTTATACCCGGCTTGCTAATGCTATTATGAATATTATGGTATATGATTTGGACCACAAATAATTTGGTTCTCTCTCTTTATCTTTCTTGAGGGTGAGCATTGGAGCAACTAGTAAAGTTACTCCTTTATGATTGGAAGGTCACAAGTTTGAGTCACAAAAATAGCCTCTTTGTAAATTACAAAAGGAAGGTTGTGTACAATTGATGACCCTCTCTTGACTTCTGTACCACGGGGAGCCTTTTGCATTAGAGTTTGTCCTTATTTGCCCTCTTTATCTTTCTCCTATGGATGCACTTTCTATTTTGTATACCTTCTAAGAAATAAAGAGCATATAGATAAAATACTCTAAGTTGTTTGTTGAACGTGTACATACTCATGCTATATCTTTATTCCATATAAGTCCCAACATGGAAACCACATGTGCTGCAGGTTGTGCCCAGTGTTGCCCAAGTTGCAGCATATAGGTTTGGATTGTCTGTCCACTTGATGAGAAATATTTGCTTTTGGATTGAGCTGTCAATTCTAGAGAAACTTGCTCTTGAGGAGCTTTTATTTGGGAACATTTTACCTTATGTTAGAAGCATTGTGTCAAACATTCATGATGCATTCACGAAAGTTGAAAGGATTATTGATTCTTTATCTGGTGTGTGATCTGGTCTAAGTTTCACAGGGAATCACAAAACTTCGTTAATAATTTCTTCCTGTATTTCGTACGACTAGCACGGTTGTTTCTTTTTGCCAAATCTAACTTTATTTTGATACTTCTCCTTAACTAGCATTATCTTCTCTTGGACTTGCTGTCAGTGGAAATTCATTCATAGGAGGCTGTTACTACTAATATTATAATTTTTTAACATCTCCTAGCATATTGGATTATTTTCTCTGATTTGTTATCTCTAAGAAAATGAAATCAAATTGGATTCATCTACTCTTTTTGTGCAAATATCCTTGTACTTTGATGAATTTTGGTCATATATTCTCGAGGATTCGTCTTTTATCTTCTTGGAGATTCATCTTTTTTATACCATATGATTACTATCTAGTCATATGTTCATTTACATTGATTAGTTCATCATTACATGTTGAAAATGAAGCGGAGGAATGATTAAGTTGCTTAGTTTGTTATTGTTGCAACACATCAATAAGTCCTTTTTCTGTTGTGCAGTCGCAAGTTGCAACCTATCGTACATTATGTTATCTTATAAGGAAGACACTAGGAAAAAAAAAAGGCAGAAGTCTTGGGTACCGAGATTGGTGCACTTGCTCGTCGTCTAAAGAAAATGTTGGTTGACCTAAATGATTATGTTAGTGCCAGAGGCATAGTAAAAACCTTTGATTTGAAGGAGGCTTTGTGAGTCACGGTTACTAGGGATTATAACTCAAGAAGTTGACACTGACATGTTTGGATTTCTATCCTAAAAGGAGCTATTTTAATCGATCAATGTCAATCTCCTTAGTTTTCTTGTGCATTTTGGTTTAAGGAACAACAAACAAAATGGTGTCAATTCCTTAGACTATAAAAAGCTTAGGAGAGTGAGAAATCCCATTCTAATGTTTTGTTTATAAAACGTAAAGATAACTTAGTTACGTATCCCAGATCGAACGTGAAAAGGAAATAAACGAAAAAATATGAAAAATACCTGATTTCGATTCAATAAATTCAACGAGCTTTTTGAAGCTTACACGAGCTTTTCAAAGCTTAAACAAGGGCTAATCTACCACCATCTTCACAGGAACTACTCACTGGGTTGTGATTAATGTCTTTTTATAGTTTTCTCAAAACGTAAGTTCTCTTAATGAGTCAGAGAATTCTTATGATTACAAATGATATGAGCAACTGTAAGAGACCTTAACCTTTATATATAGCTTCAATATCGAGCTTTCCTTTCACATACCCGATATGGGTTCGGTCTATACTAATCAAGATCCATTTTTACTTGGACTTTGACCCATTGATTTAGATTATTTATTGGGCCACCTTATTATCTTTATTTAGACCAAATTACATAACTTAACCAATATGTTATTAAAAAAAAACCAAAAAATGCAATTAAATGTTGTCCAACTTTATAGGAAAAGTAAAAAATATCCAATATTGTCCTCTTTGTACAATACTTAATTGCAGTATTGACTCAAGTTGAAAATAGTTTTAAAAACTCGGTTAAGTCACAATATTGTATTAGTTGATTAAGTTAAAAAAAACATTTGATCCAGATAACGAAAGTCCATCATTCCGTCTTGCAAAGCTTTTGATACTGAAAAGTATCAAATGCATGTGTCATGTATGATTACATGTATAACTGAGGATAAACGATGATCATCTTTATTGATGAACCACCATAGTATCATAATACATCAAAATGTACATGGAGCAAACATAACAATCTCCTAACTAACATTGTCTAAGGACCTCAAAACACCCATACTCTATATTTGTATTTCAAAGACAAGTGGGTGAAGTCCTTTAGTTAAAGAATCAGCTTATAGTTCCTCAGTCATTAAATGCTCCTAAATTTAATGTCACCTTTTCGTATCAACACCTTTATGGTCAAATATTTGGCCTCCAAATGCTAAGACCCTGTGATATTCTTTGTTGTTAATAAACAACATAGCAAGAAGATTATCACAATACAACCGAATGGGTCTAGCCACTAAATCAACCATAGACAACTCAGAAATCAAGTTTTCAAGCCAAACTGTCTAGAAAGCAGCCCCATAGCATGCATTCTGCATGCATCATCATGGAAGTCACCTGTGCCTACTTGACACTTTTCCATGACATTGTACCATCTGCAAACTTAAAAATATAACCTTAAGTGGACTTTTGATCTTCCGAACACATAGCTTAAATTTGAATCTGAATTCCCTACGATAATCTGTTTAATTTTCTATATGTCAACATATAATCATTAGTTCCCTTTAAATATCTCAACAATTGCTCGACTGCATTCCAATGGTCTATAACTAAGTTAACCAGATATTGACCAAACAGTCTAACAGTAAATGCAATGTCCCGCTTAGTACTTACCCGAACATACATCAAGCTATCAACTGTACCAGTTTCAAAAACATTCTTCATAGCCTTTTTATTTTCTTTATTCTTTGACAATATGTCAAAGATAATCTCTTACTATGAGAGTGTTTCTACAACAGGTTTATAATTAACCGTATTAAACCTTGGTAACACTTATTCGATGTATACATTCTGTGAGAGGCTTCATAAGTGTTGAGATCTGTCCTAATAAATTTGCATACCTAGGATAAAAGATGCTTCACCAAGGTCCTTTATATTGAAATGCTTAGCCAAAAGTTACTTAACCTCATGCAATATGGTCAAGTTATTCAATTTGAGCAATATATCATCTACTTGTAGTAATAGGAAGATAACTCTGTTGCCCCTGACCTTATAGTATAAGCACTTTTAAACTATACTTTCGACGAAGTTGAAAGAGGTCACAACCTCTAAAAAAATGTAAATTGCTATACAATAAAAAACTTCCTTTTTTTCAAATTTATCAAATGTAAGGTATCACTTTTGGGAGATTCGATGTAAACCATATATTGATCTTCTTAATACGCAAACCATGTCAGTTCCATCTGGATCATAAAATCCTTCAGGTTGTACCGTATACACCTCTTCATATGGTTCTTTATTCAGGAAAGTGGTTTTGACAACCATCTGATGTAACTTTATATCATCATGAGCTACAATTGCTATAATCACTCAAAATACATACTATAAGGATACGAGAGAAAAAGTAACATTAAAGTCAACCTTTCTCCCTGAGTGAACCATCTAGCAACTGAGCGAGCCCATAAATCGCTGAACTTGATCCCAAAATCCTTTAAGTCTTAAAACTTCATTTACAACTGATGGTTTTGCAATTCTGCTAAAAATCAAGTAACTCCCAGACCTTACTATGCTTCATGACCTGTGTCTCATTAATCATTGCATCCCACCACAAATTCACATTGGGTCCAACAATAGCTTCTGTAAAAATAATTGGATTTATAACATGTCTAACATTATAGTCCTGTTCACCTAATGGACTGTGTTATCAGATGGGACAGTAGGTGTCTCACTTTGGCAGATCTATATAACTGCATTAGATCTTGTATCCCTAGGAACCTCTATATGTCTAAGTGTGAGTTCTTGTTCCAGTACAAGCATGATATAAAGACCTAGATCTATCGAACCTTACTGTATAAGTTGCGGGTACATAATAACTGTAGTATCTGCCTGCTATCATTTGAAGGGTCAAAGGCCTACTATAATCATAGACATCGTATTCCAAAAACTTGACTGTTTCTTATTCTATTATTCTGGTCCCTCCTTCTTTACCATAAAATCTGTACCCTTTAAAGTGGTCAGGATATCTTACTTAATAGTAATGAGCGTAATGAGCATGCAATTTTTTTTATGAGGATTATCCTACCTCTATAAAGCAACCCCATACACTAATGTGTGTAAGGCTAAGTTTTCACACTTTTAAATAATCAGGTAGAATTTTCCTATTCTACATTAACTTCTTCAAGTATTTTAAAGTGCGGTTATGCTTTTCGGTAATACACCATTTTGCTCAGCGCTACCCGGCATAGAGAACTAAGCCACTATTCTAACTGATTCTATATATCTGGCAAGCAGACCTTTTCAAGTCCTAAAACACATTGTTTGCCATAATATTCTCCTCCACGGTCAAATATGACACTTTGAATGGATTTTTCCAATTTGTTCTCAAGCTTCAATCTTTAAGCAAAAACACAAAACTATAATGAGAATAATCATCAGTAAATGTCAGAATACCTTTAGAATTACATAATGCAACTGTATAAGGTCTTCTAATATCTTTATGTATCATACTTAACAAGTTAGAAGCACAAGTTGACCTCTTCTTCCTTATTAGTCAACTTACCTCTGCAACAGTGAGCATATGTTTCCAGATAATCATAATCTAGAATTGAGAGAATACTTTTCTTAATTAATCTCTCAACCCTAGCTCTAGAAATGTGACCTAAACTTTTATGCCACACCATGTATGACTTTTCATTCAATAGGGTTCTTTTTTTCATCACTTGTTTGGCAAGATACGAAGAAGCATATATCTAATTTGGGGTAAGACACATTCTATACAAACTATATGATAAGAAAGTTATACCATTATGTTTTGCATTAAACAACAACTGTATAACAAAAGCATTAAATAAAAAATGTTAACCTTCTTTGTCCAAAATTGGTGCAAAGATCACATATAAAATGTGTCGAGTAAAACCAAAATTAACCTTGCAATAAGGTTCAGTACATACATTCCTTATAGATATTATATTAGCTTCTTTATTACTGTGAACCATCAGTTTCTCTTTCTCTTTATTTGGCTCTATCCTGGATATGAACCCATGATGGTCACAATATTTCCTTCTAGACCTTATACTACTGGCCTCTTCATGTCATGCGAACCTTTACCAGCACTAAATTGACCAGCATTAGTATGTAAACAAGACTTATACTTTCTACCTTTGAACTTAGCAGGCTTCATCTTTTCCTTCCCTTTAGTTGCTTCGAGGGCTGTAGGAGTAACAATCTTGAGTTTCTCTTCCTTAGCAACACAATGAGAAATCAAAGCATTTAAGTTTCATTTCTCATCCAGCGAGTAATATGTCATCACCAGATTACTAAACTCTAGAGGGAGTGTGTTCAGAGTCTGGTAAACTATGAAGAAATTAGGAAGAGGAATGTTCAGCATCTTCAGTCTACTGTGAAGATTTATCATTCTTGATATGTACTCCATTACTCCTCCTTCTCCCATATAGCTTATGGAGAACAATTCTTTCAACAAGGCACTTGTCTCAACATTCAATGAGACTGTGTTCCTTTAGAAGATATTACCAAGAAACTCCTTCGCTATGTCTGTGTCCAAAAGTTCACTAAGCAGATGATTAGGAATGAATCTCTTAATGGTCATAAGACATAATTTGTTAGACCGATCCCAGCCAACATAGGCTACTTTATGAGCTCTCTAGCTCATGGAATGTAGGTAGAGATGGCCTATCTGTCTGTATGGCCATATCAATTTTAACTATATCCATAGCGTTTAATACATTCTCTGTTCATATCTTATTATTGAAACTGGTCAGGATTTCAATGGTGACACTAATATCATTAATCGAAAAGGTGATTGCAAAGTATCAATGTTTAAATCAGCACAAATGTAAGGCAACAGTGAAACTTAAAACCATTAGATACTATCTTTACCGAGAATCCGATCATACATATTATGAAACACCTATGGGCTGAATGCATGATATATGCAACTAGACCTCCACATAAAAGCGATCAGAGTACAAACCATCAATTCTCACGACACTACCACTTGTGGGTGAATAGATCATTCAATCAACGACTTTTCTCTATCCAATGCCTTTATGCTCATCTCAAAATCCCATGTAAGGCTAACACTTGTGGGCAGAATAACCAATCATGAGACCAGAGATATCCCCCAACGTGTAACTAGAACAATTCAAAATACCAACTTGAAATGCCACTGTGGTGACTACATCCTTATCAGCACTCAAAAATTCCACAAACATAAGGGGTACATCTTTATGTTATCCTCATATTCTTTGTGGGCATATGGTATTTGACAATGTAACATCAACAAATGCAAAAACCTAAATGCTCAATCTCATTGTCACACACTGGTGCTGAAGACATTATTTGAAAACTTTATTTGAGACTTTTTGTAAAGGAAAAATCTCATTAGAGTGACTATCGTGCGTCACTGGACACTGAACCGACCACCCAAGATACTAGAACCCCATGTATCTCCCTTATGGCAAGTTCATTGCATGAAAATTCACTTTAAAATGGCTTCAAAATGTCTTCAAACCTTTTTCGAGTAATTATCATGCAATCCCAAACACTGAACATGAGACCCGATACATAAAAACTTAAAGTATCTCTCTCATGTGATGTCTGAAGTATGAAAATTCAGTCGAAATCGGACTCAGAATGTTTTAATTCCTTTTCTGGAGTTAAACTTTAATTTATTACTAATTTAATAAATCCAAAAAATGGAAAATTTCACTTGATAAATTTCCCAGACCCGAAAACTGACCCAAAACACCCTGAGGCACCTTTACAGGAAATATGAAATTTTTTTGTTTTTATTTACTGTAGCAATTTCGTACAACTAACACGCGAGAGGTGTATGTATGACATGTGTTGTGTTGCCCGAGAGATTCATCTGGAACGTGTTGGGCATGCGTTGGGATACGAAGATGCACCCAACACGTATCGACACGTGACTCATGTGTTTTTATTGCTGCAACAAATCAATAAGTCCTTTTTTGTTGTGTAATCACAAGTTGCAACCTTTGGTACATTATGTTATCTTACTAGGGAGGACATTGGGAAAAAACAAATGGCAGAAGTCTCAGGAACTAAGATTCGTGCACTTTCCTGTCGTCTGAAGAAAATGCTGGTTGACCTAAATGATTATGATAGTGCCAGAGACATAGTGAAATCCTTTGATCGGAAGGAGGCTTTGTGAGTCACGATTGCTAGGGATCGTAACTCAAGAAGTTGACATTGACATGTTTGGATTTCTATCCTAAAAGAGAGCTATTTCAATCAATCAATATTAGTCTCCACAGTTTTCTTCTATATATTGGTTTAAGGAACAACGAACAAAATGGTGGGAATTCCTTGGACTATAAAAAGCTAAGGATAGTGAGAAACACCACTCTAACGTTTTCTTCATAACACATAACGATACCTTAGTTACGTATCCCAGATCGAATGTGAAAGAGAAATAAACAAAGAAACGCAAAAATACCTGATTTCAATTTCATAACTTCAAATGAGCTTTCTAAAGTTGAAACAAGCGCGAATCCACTGCGATCTTTACGGGAACTACTCACCGGGCCGTGGTCAACGTCTTTCTATAGTCTTCTCAAAACATAAGCTCTCTTAACAGATCAGAGAATCCTTATGCTTATGAATGATATGAGCAACTGCAAGAGACCTTAACTTTTATATATAGCTTTTATATTAGGCTTCCCCATCACAGGCCCAATATGGGTCCAGTCCATACTGATCGGGATCCATTTTTCAATTAAACTTCGACTTATTGATTTGGATCATTTATTGGTCTACTTTATTATCTTTATCTAGATCAAATTATATAACTTAATTGATAAGTTATTAAAAATCAGAAAATGCAATTAAACGTTGTCCAACTTTATGAGAAAAGTAAAAAATATCCAACATTCTTTTCTCGCAATGATTAATCAATCTTATAATTTGCATAATTTTTAAAATGTTCTGTACACCATTATCTTAACATATATAGTGGCTAATAAGTTCTCAAGATGTTATATTTTTCTGTTACATCATAATACGATTTAACCACGTTATTGTTTCTAGAATATATAATGATCTTATCAATAATTTTATCTATTAGGTATAACTTTGAAATATGGATTGTGGCAATATATAAGTCCTTGTGAAGATGTCAAAGATGAAAAATCCAATTAAGTAGCATTGAATTGGAATTTTTGGTTTCAAAACATAAACTAACAGAGCGAAAATGTTGAATTAAAAAGGAGGAGCAACTAAGCTTGGAAGAGTTTTACAGGAAACAAGACCCTAATTTTGTTGAATCCAAAAAGATTAGAATTTGTTGGCTCGTATCACTTTCTTTATAATGTGTTTATCTTACTTATTATTGACGTGTATTGTTTAGTAGGACTAATAAATTAGTTTTAAGTTTAGCTTCCCCTAAACATTCAATTTGATAAAGATTAAAATTCAAGTTTCAAATTCAGATATTTAATTAATTTGAGGTGATCTATGAGTGAATTACTAAAATTTATGACTTCTTAAAGCCCTTTAGAAAGTTCTCTACCAACTGAACCAAAAAACCAAAGTTTGCCTTGCATGATTTATATTGCAGTCTTTTAACATCTCGACTGGACTTGGAATGAACAACTGGAGTGTTAAAAATCAATGAAAAAATTGACTAATTTTGCTCTTTGATATGGTTTTATTATAATGCATTGAGCCTGGCAGAACTTATATCAATGTTTGGAAAATAAAGATGGAGAAAGGGATAAATTAAGTTAGTGAGAGCTAGCGAACGAAAAGTGAGGGACTTGGATCAAGTTTGTTATATAAAGGATGAAGCAAAACGGGCGTTCATGGATGAAAATAATATTAAGAGAAGATGAAAAATATACTTCTACAGACTTTTTAATAAAGGCGAAGATGATGTATTTTCCTTTGGGTGACCTTAGTACTTCTAATAATTATCATAACTTCACTTGTTATTGGTAGATCGTGAGAGAACAAATTAAATGAGCTTTGAGGAAGATAAAGAGTGGAAGGACAATAGGACCTGAAGATTTACGTATTGAAGTCCGGAAGAGCTTAAGAGAGGAGAGTCTTACTTGGTTAAGTAAGTTTTTTAATGTGATCCTCAATTTTGTCAAAATGTACTTGGTTAACTAAGTTTTTTAATGTGATCCTCAATTTTGTCAAAATGTCAAACGAGTGAAAATTTAGCATACTAATCCCTCTCGACAAGAATAAAGGGGATATCTAAAGTTTTAACAACTATGGAGATATTAAACTACTTAGTCACACTATGAAGTTATGAAAGAAGGTAACTAAAAAGAGTGAGAAAAGGTGAACCTATCTCGGAGAACTAATTTGGTTTTATGCCAGGGAAGTCTACGACAAAAACTTTACACGTCCTTAAACGATTGATGAAATATTGTAGGGACAAATAGATGGACCCACACATAGTTTTCATTGACTTAGAGAAGACTTATGATAGGATACTTGGGGAAGTCATATGGAGGATGACATAGAAAAGTGTTATTTGGGATATGTATAAAGGTGTTAAGACTAGAGTAAGAATAACAGAAGGAAACAAAGTGTATTTTTATATCGATATCAAATTACATTAAGGATCCCTATAGAGCTCCTTCCTATTTACAATAGTTATGGATGAACTCACCAAGAATATGCAAAGGAATATGCCTTGGAGTATGTTGTTTGCTGATGAAATTGTTTTAGTGGATGAAACAAAAGAGGATGTTAATTTCAAGCTAGAAATTTGGAGGGAAACACTTAAATCGAAGGACTTTAAGTTAAATAGGACTAAGACTTAGTACATAAAGTGTAATTTTTCAGGTTATGGGGTTGCACCAAATGTGGAGATAAAGATTTCAAAAATTATATAGCAGAAATATTTTTTTTAAAGTACCTTGGATTCATCATATAAAGCAATGATGAGGTAGATTATGATATAGCTTACCGTATCAAATCAAGGTGGCTTAAATAAGGAGCATATCATGAGTTTATATAACAAAAAGATATCACTCAAGCTAAAGGTAAATTCAACCTTTTAACAATTAGGCTGACAATGCTCTATGAGACAGAGTGTTGGCTATCAAATAGGTGCATATTCATAAGTTAAGGGTAGCATAGATAAGGATGTTTCGTTAAATGTGCAACTTTATAAGAAAAAATAAGGTCAAGAATGTAGTAATAAAAGACAAATTAGGAGTGACTAATATTGATGGTAAGTTAAGGGAGACAAGATTTAGGTCGGAGATGCTAAAAGGAGACTTCCTGACACCCCAGTAATAAGTTGAAAGAAGATTATATTTAGGGACTATAAAAAAAGAAGAGGAAGAACTAAGAAGAATTGGGGGGAGGGGAGGATGTGATCAGGTATGATATGGTCCTACCAGAGTTTACTGAAGACTTGACATTTAATAAAAACTTTGATGAATTAGGATATAGGTAGAGGGTCTTATATAAAGAGATCCTTTTTCTTTTCATAAAGAGGTCATTCTCTTTTCGTAAGCCTTTTCAACTCTTTTTTTTTCTTTTTCTTCGTTTTTTATGTCTTGTAATTATCTTAAATACCTTCGTTAGTAATTTAGTTTATTTTTTTCCTTCTCTTTCAATTGCATCTTTTGTTTTCTTTCTTGTTTATTTATTTATTTACTTACTTTAATATTTATTTTGATTTTGAATTTATTTATTTACTTTGATTTTAATTTATTTATACGATTATTTGTTCATGTGTTTGATAATTATTTTTTCTTGAAATAGTTAAATATTTTTTCTTTTCTTTTTTCTTTATTGTGCATACAAATTCTCTATTAGTTAGAAGTAAAGCTGCGTAATATTGTACTTTTTCAAACCTCACATCTTAGTAAAATTTCTACTAAAACGTTGTTAGTGTTGTTGGAATTATTGAATCTTATCCACTGAGTACTGCTGCACCCGGTTTAACTCCGTGATGCACAGTACAGTATATGTTTTAAACACGTAAAATAATTACAAGTCCATGTAAACATCTATTTATGGCTATCATCTCCACTTCTTAGACTATCTTTGTGCAAATCGAAAAAATCAACTTCTCTTTAGCAAACACTTATAAGTACATTTTATTATTCTTAATTTTATATATTTAAGATTAAATGGTTTTTTTATATTAGTTATCGATATTGTTTATATGTGAAAAGTAATATTAATAAAAATAAAGAGATAGGTGTTATTTTAAATTTATATTATTATGACTTTTGAACAAATAGTTGATAACAAATTAAAAATTATATTAATTTAAAATAATTATAAACTATTTTATAATTTTTAGTATTTAATATTGACCGATACTGACACTATCATCATTATCATGATCACTCAGTTTAAAATTTTGCAATAAAGCAGGGTCCGTGAAGATTTGATAATATGCAGCCTTACTTTCATATAGTAAAGAGACTGTTTCTAGTAATATTGACACTATATTATACCAAAATTAAATAGAATGTCAGTACGATTATGAATTATCATTGTTGCCGACTAATATGGAGTCTCATGGTGAATTTCTAGAGATTCAAATGTATGACCTGTCAATGCCCTTGATAGAGTTCTCTACCAAAATGGACCAGAGCTTTATTGGCTTGTGCCTTGCATGATTTACGCTGCTGTCATATACTTCAGAATGACTATATAGTTGGCGTTGAAAAGCACTAATACAGTCTTAATGAGTACTCATCGGTTCAATGAAAGACCCAACTAATTTTGGTGGAGGATTCTGATATGGTTTTATTAGTTAATGCATAATTATCATGGCAAATTTAATAAAAAAAGTTGACATAAATGATTAAAAATATATATTTTAAATTAAATTTTTTGTTCAAAAGTCATCAATATTATAAATAATAAAAATAAAAAATCTTTTTATTCAAATTTTGGAAAAGAGCAACTGGATTAATTAATATTTCATACATTATATAAATCCAAATAACAATAAAAAATAGTAACAAAAATCCGAATGAAATGATATGTTTTTGTTTCTATTTTCTAGATAGAAAGATCGTTTGGACCGTCTTTCTCTATCCTTTGTTCGTTTTTCCTAGGAAGAGACTATGTCATTGGACAATTAACGATTTGAAGAAACTATCTACAGAGTAGGAAGTTGCCTCGGGCGTCTCTCGTAGACTTGTGCGCAGCAATTTCAATATTCAATATTGGAGGCGCCTTAAGTTGAAAATAGTTCGAAAGTTACGATGAGTGATGCATACTAAGACTAATCAACGATCACAATACCATGTATGCTCTGTTAGATTATTTTAATAATCATGTGACTATTATTTTATTTCATTTTTTAAAAAGAAATTAGAGCCTGGTTATTTAATAGAGAAACTCTTCCCTTTGCCTTCAAGAGAAAAGAAACGTTTATAGATATTAAAACGTACATGTTCTTGCACCACTAAAAATAACGAATAAAGGGGAAAAAAATGAGAGTGGATAAAGCTTTTGCGTAAAGTAAGAATTTGCTAACAAGAAGAAATTATACGAGTATAAATCAATGTTAGTATTTCTCTTTCTTTTATAACACTAATTTCAGATTTTAAAGAGTATTTCTCTTTCTTTTGTAACACTAATTTTAGATTTTAAAGGTGTTGAATTAATTATGTCATAAATATGTGTAAATTTTATACTTGAAATATTACTTAAAATATTAAAAATTATATTTTATGTGTAGTATCAGAGCACGTTATAATAATTTAATTTACAGTAAAATTAACCCTAAAATTATCAATAGCGATTAATATTTGTTTTAAAGTTATAGAAGATTATATTTTTTATTGTTTCCGTTATAACATCTCGATTAAGGTTATCTTACTTCTCGGTTTCTGGCTTTGCATTAATCTTTTTAATGATCCCTTTATAATGACAAGTCAGGAATTGTCGAAGGCTGTAGGGTTATTGTCGTTAGCATGACTGTTTGTTTTTTGAATTGAAAACTGAAAGGCCTATACCCTAAAAACCTAGGGGACCACAATTGTGTTTTGGTGTTGAAACATCAAATCGTTATTTACATAAATTAATTCCGGTTTGACTAGTAAAGCTGGAGAGAAATAAAGGTTTAAAGAAAAGTTTGTGAGACCGGTGATCAAAGTTTTGTTTTTTGTTTGCATTACTTGTTTACTCCAAATTCTGGAAAACGAAAAGTCAAAGAAAAGTCTTTTCATGGGATCTAAGATTAAGACATTAGATTTGTGTTACATTAATTATTTGTACGAGATTTGAAAAAACATGTTTTCTGTTTCTGGAAAACAAAAGAGTTAAAAGACAAGATTTCGTAGGCTCACCGTAGAGACTTTTAGTTGTGTTGTTATAAAGTATAATATTTAGAGGTTAAAATATATGAAAACCGTGGCTCTTTTGTTGAAAAGTCTTTAGGCATATTTTGTTAGGATTGATAGAAAAAGATGTTTTGAAAATAAAAAGTTGAAGATGGTTGGTTATGTTTTTGGTCCTTATAGTTTTTGGATTATTATAATCTGGTAATAAAATTACAGTTTTGTTTCAAAAAGGTTTTTGAACCTTAGAGTATCATCTTTAAATATTAAAGTTAAATTCTAAAATTCACGTATACTTACTAATTAAATGTTTACTATGTAGAAAACTTGTTAGTCACCAAAGGAACCATGCTTGAAAAGATATTTAGACATTTAATTATGCATTCTTTCAATTGTTCATGTTATATGATGCTAATAAATGGTATAATAGATAAACTGAACAATTGAGATTATTAATTATAATGCTAGGAGATCATCTAAAGGTAGATCATGGCTCATAATTAATAACATTAAAGAGATTTATTGATCTACTTGGTGAATATGTTTGTATATCTAAAGATAACATGCATACTAGCTTGAGTATAATTGACTGTCTATCAAAGTATGTATATATATGTTGTTAGCATCATTATGGATTAAGGATATGTGTTTAAGTATCATCCAAAGGTGAACTTAAATATATATATTAAAGTGTATTATTGTCCAAATCTATTAATTGTATTCAAAGTATTAATGTGTGAGTTTGTTTTACGTTTGTAATTTTTAGTAATTTGTTAGCTATGGGTAATGTACTAATCAAGTTCAATGGGCTAAGCTATGCAGATTGGTCTTAGTAAATCCAATTTCAATTGCGTATTATAGATAAGAGCCAGACATTAGTTGCAGAGAAGTCTGCAACCATTACTGAAACCAGTACCCAAGCTAAAAGGACATATTTTAAGGCTTGGGAAAAGTCTAATAGGTTGAGTCTAAATTTGATGCGATTGATAATGGCTGAAAATGTTAAGCCATCAATGCCTTATACGGACAATGCAAGGGAATTCATCATGAAAATCAAACACTACAGAAAATCATAAATTAGCGTCAGGAATTTATCGACAGAATAAAAGCCATAGCTATTTACTGACGGATTACAAGTTATCGTCGGTAAATATGTTGTCAAAGTTTAGATATAGCGATGTAAACAATTGTCGTCGGTAAAATTGGAGGGAAGGAATTTCGTGCAAAATCTCCGACGACATATAGCAACGACGTAACCGTTACCATCGCATTCCAGCAATTAAATAGCTTTGGACACTTACCGACGGCAACTGTTCCGTTAATGAGCTTGGATTAGCGTCTGTTATTTACCGATGGAATAGCGTCTGTCGTTAAATTGATATCAAGTTTACCGATGGACAATGTTTTCTGTCGCAAAATTAAGCGACAAAACATCCCGGTTAAATATTTGATGAATTTAAATACCAAAGGAATTTAAATTCCGCTGGTAAATGTCGATTGGGTAATAAATAAAACAACATCGTTTCAATCTTCTTCTTTAACTAGACAGAACACCCCCCCCCCTCCCGGCGTCGTTTGGTTTTGGGCGATTTTTCTTACTTCCACCGTCGTTTTTCGAGCATTTTCTGGCCCATCGTGTGTCGTTTTCCAGTAAGTTCTCTATTGGGTGTATTTTTCTCCAAAAAAACACAAGTTTTATATATGAACCGTGGGTGTTTCGATGATCAGTTTCTGTGTGATTATTGTTATTGTATGCCAATTTTTGTGTCATTGTTAGTTGATTTATTGTTTATATGTGTTATTATTGGTAAATAATGGAAAAATGCATTTGTTTTGTGATTAGTTAAAGATTATACATATTGCTTATGAGGTGTTCTATAAAATGTCCCTTATGATTGTTGTAATATTTTGTTGTAACTGTTGTAATAAAAATTCGTTGTAATGCTTAATTTGAAGTGTGAATTTGAGAATTTGACATTTAAGTGTGAATTTTATAATAGATCGGATTGATTTAACTCACTAATAACTTTTCAGATTATGGACAACGTCACACATACCTATCGTATTGACATTCGTCGGCTTAAGAGTTTTTTACCATTCCTACCCTTAAGGAGTGTGCAAAGATAATAATAATATATATTATTAGTATTATTATTAGTGATTTAATAATAATAATAATAATTATTATTATTATTATTGTGATGATGCTGATGATGACGACGACAATGATTATTATTATTAAATTTATTATTCTTAATCAAGTTATTATTAATATTTTTATTATAATTAATTTAATAATGATTCTTATATGATTTATTAT
>JANZXR010000003.1:5234122-5258704 GCA_027575705.1 Erythroxylum echinodendron
CAATGCACCCAATCCTTAAAATGTTTGTGTACTACCGCCCTTTTTTCAAATTGATCTAGTTTTACATTAAAATCCCCGCCTATGATCCAAGGTAAGGACACTTGGCTACCAATCCAACTTAGGAACGGCCATAGAACTTTTTGGATAGCAAATTGAGGGCTAGCATAGATAGCGGTAAAGGCGAAGATCACATTCCCATAATTAATATGAGTGTGTATAAATTGCCGATTCGCTACAACCAGAAAGACTTCAAACTCAACACGCCATAATAACCATATGCTACCAGCAAAGCCATCAGCCTCAACTCGGAAGGAAAACTCAAAGTCCAATTTTCGTACCTTCCACTGGTCCTGGGTTCTACTAGTACCAACATCCTAGGCTTGTGTAAGGAAATATAAAACTTCAAAGTTCTCAGAAAAATAGAGCTTCCCGCCCCTTGGCAATTCGAAATCAGAATAAACATAATAAAGCATAAAAAAAGAAACGGTGTCGTTACCTTCTATAGCTCCGGGGAGGGTACGCCGCCCTTGTTGGCTCGTCCTCCTTGTGATTGCAGGATCATCACGTCTTCGGCTTCCTGGATATCGCATGCTTCCGCACTTCCTACTGGATGTGGTGAATCCAACTCAAACTCGGCTTCTGTACAAACATCTTTGTCCATCCTCGCCCCTGCTGAGCTTATGTCGAGTGGTTTAGTCAGATGTGGGATCTGTTGCAATCCTCCCTCAACATGATCACCTCGCCCCTCGCCGAACCACTGTCACAAAATAGTTCAGTGGGTGATGCAAACCGGATGGCTATATGCTTTTTCGTAGGTCTAACCCCCAGTTGGAAATGGGTGGCAACTTCCTGCACTGGCTGGAGAGAAGGTCCAGATGGGTGGGCTGGAGGGCTCGGGACTGTGGCTTCCGGATTTAAGTCGGGATCCATTGGTAGTATGTCGTAGCCCAAGGGGCCGGAGGCTGGCGACTCCTACTGTGAACTGCTCAATCGATAGGGTCTCCTTCCCCTTAACTAGCCCATAGGAGGTTGAGGACTGGTCCTGTAAGTCGCCCTGCTAGGATGGTTCAGACAATGCGAAGAATTGAGAACCTTTGTGACGAGGTGCTACCGTGGGTTGACATGATGTGTTATGAAAATGTGACCATTGCTGATTTCTGGGAGTTTTATGTTGGACCTGGATCTAAAGTCCGTAGCCCACAGCTATCACCTCCTCCAACGTCTCTCTTATGTCACTCTTCAATTCGCCCATTGACAAAGAGGTTGGGTTATCCGTCGTCTGGCCCGGTGGGGGAGAGACATCTTGTTTAGATTTCCTTGATGGGCAGGATCTAGAGTCATGGACGACAATACCACATGGACGCAGATTTGAGACAGACCCTCATAGGCTACCATGAGCGTTTCTCCGTCCAGTTCCACATGCGAGCACAGAGGAATGCTTAAATTGATATCCAAAGCAAGTCGTGCGAATTTACCCCATTGAGCTAACATTGTTGTTTCATCGATTTGCACAGTCTTGCCCACTAAAATCCCTAAAGAAGTGAGAATCAAAGGATGTTAGCATGAGATAAGGAGCTCAGGAAAGCGGATCCAAACCACCACATGTGATATTTTCCCTTGCGTTGCCCTGAACTTCGGGTACCAGCATTGCACCGATAAGGCATGGCCAAGAATGATCCATGGACCACTAGTTAAAGCATTGAGGAAGTCACTTTCGACAAGAAAGTTCACCAGAAAAAACTCGTGGTCGAAATCAACTACCTTCATCGGGGCGTTCGGTTTCCACAGGAGTCATAAGTGAGAACGGAGCAGTTTGTATCCCACCTTACGTCCAATGAGTTTCACAATGACAGCGTGCTCCTAGAGTTTGTCTAGTCGCGTCTTGAGAGCGGGGGATAGTTCGATGTTGTTCCCTGAGGTTCCTTGAATATGTATGATGTCACTGTCCTCTATTTCGACCGGGTCCTCATAGGGCCAGGCCATGTCCAGTTCCTCGTTGTCCCCTACTGGTTCACCGATGACTACAGCACTGTAACAGCTTCTCTGATGGTGGAGGATCTTATTCATGACCACATATTCATACCTTTTTAGCTCTATATCCCTCTTGAGGAATGGCGCTAGCTATTGTGATACCCGGAGGAAGTGCAGAAAGTGAGTGAGTTTCCATGTAGAGCGTTTTTAAGAAGGATATATTTAAATACAAACCTTGTGCTTTAAGTCTTCGATTAAATTCTTTAGTTGTTACTTCTTTAATTGATTGGTTGAGATCTGCAGACATGTCATTGTTAAAAGTTGTCTATTCTATTATTTAAAAAAAGCATTCTCTCTCAAACGAACTCAAATACTGTTTACGCTAGAAAAAAGGCTCACTGAATGCAACTATTGTTAATCTTATTGGTTCATTTACGCAGGCATCAAGTAGAATGTTTTATAGCTCGAGAATCAACATGGACTCCCTCAACCAAGAGGGGAATTTGTCCAAAAAAGTTTGCACACGTAAAAGAGACGAAGATCCCCCACCACATCCCAAACCTTCTTATAGTGCTACTGTGTTAGGGGAACCACTGGTGGACATAACATCCAAGTAACATGCATGGCCTGACAAGGATCCCGTATAGATAGAGAAAGGAGATATTAGACAAATGCTGGGGTATTTAGGAGAGGGAATTGAGTTGTCCCATACCTTCAAAGCTATACAAGATAAACAATGGGCAAATGCAGTAGTAGTTAAACTGCTTAGTAAACGGATTGGGTATAGGGTATTATGTTCTCGCCTGAAGACAATGTGGAAACTGCAAGGACCAATGAAGGTCATTGATTTGGATTACGACTACTTCCTCGTTAACTTCATCGAAGAAGAGGATTACCTTCATTCATTGATGCACGACCTTCGGGTAAGTTTCGGACAAGTTCTTTCTGTCCAAAAATGGCTTCCAACATTCAGACCATCAAAAGGTCAAGTAACCAAGGTCGTGGTCTGGATTCGGTTTCTTAAATTATCAATTGCTCACTATCATCCTATAATACTAACGGCGCTGGGGAATTATCGATTGGCAATACGATAAAGATTGAAATGTCACCATCCAGGCGCAAAGGGGTAAATTTGCACGTGTAACAGTGGACGTCGACCTAAATGTTCCCTTACGTCCTAGGGTGGAGCTGGATGGAGAGACGTTGCTAGTGGAGTATAGAGGCTGCCACAAATCTGTTTCCATTGAGAAATTGTTGGTTATGATTCCAGCGTTTGTCCAAAGAGCCAAGTTGCGCATCCTGACAACCAGGTTCCATCCAGCAAAAGGAAGGCATGACGCCAGGGGAGCGTGGTACGGTTTCAGCCATTGCAACACAATGTTCGGAAGAGACTACAAATGTCTACGACCTTGGCTTCAAGACCAACGCAGAGCTCCCCGTAACTCGAAGAAATCCCAGGCACAGAGAGATCTTAGCAATCACAGGGAGGGTCATCACAAGGGAGGCTCGAGGTTTGCCCTTTTGTCAGATAAGGACACTATAGGGGATGAGCCTAACGTCTAACAAGAGCCAGCATCAACTCGTGGCTACGCAGGGCCAGGCCACCAACTTCACTTGGATCTTCTAGTAGAAAATGCAAAGCAGAGGGCTCATGGGTTGGCTTCGACTTCAGCTGGACCTAATAGGAATTCAAAGAATTGGTTAGAAGGGGGCTCAGACGTAGGCCAATAATCATAAGGAGAAGTGCTCGGAACCTACTCCCATGTCACTCCAGCCTTCAGAAAAAGATAAGCACATAGCGATTGTGCTCAGCTCACATCATGAAATGGTGTGTGACAAACAAACTATTCAAGCGCGAGAGACTCATGATGGAGAGTGAAACCAACAGATGGAAGGTATAGAGGGCTCCGAGGATGTTCGCAGGGGCAGGGGTGACGCGAGCCACCTTCCCTCCTCGAAACCTGCAAATACTAGGAATGGTGATATGGATATGATGGAAGCCCTGAGTGAAAAGGGCTCCGAAGTGGCGATCAACCAGCAACCGTAGGGTGACGGCTATAGTGATATTCTAGTAGGCAACATAGCTTTTACTCAGACCTAGCATCTGTTACTCACGCATTCTTTCCTATTATGACTATCATCATCTAGAATTGTCAAGAGGCAAGGGGAACTTGATTCCATGTTATTCTGAGGAATTACATACTCAAATACAAACCATGAATTTTAGTTGTAATGGAAACCAGAATCAGTGGTCCGCGAGTCATAAACTAGGGTTTGATTTTTCCTTTCGAGTAGAAGCAGAAGGATTTGCTAGAGGGATATGGTTGTTATGGATGAAAGATTTTGATATCTTAGTGAAAGTGGCTCATAGGCAATTTATTCATACTATCGTCAAGTATGGATCCTGCTCTTTCGAGTTTACCGCAATGTATTCTAACCCTCAATTTGCTAATCAGCACATTCTCTGGTATCATTTAAGATGGGTAGGAAGTTCAATCCAGCGACCTTGGCTTGTTGGAGGGGATTTTAACGCTAAATTGGAGATCACAGATAAAAGGGGAGGATCCACAACTACATCGGTGGTGAACAAATATTTTAGGAAATGGGTGCATGAATGTGGGCTCCATGATTTGATATATATCGGATCAAAGTTTACTTGGCGAAGAGGAACTGTGTAGGCTAGATTAGATAGAATTTTTGACTCTACATCATGGTTGGAAAAATTCCCCCACACAGTGAATCATCACCTATCCTTCCTTGGATCTGATCACAGGCCTCTATTGATTCAATTAAAACAACCACAACCGAGGGATATAGGACCACCAGGTTTTCGATTCCAAATAACTTGGCTAGCACATGTAGGCTTTGATGAGGTGGTAGGCGAGCATTGGATGCACGCAGAGGAAAATTTGAGTCAGACTCTAGCCAAATTTTCTAACCATCTCACGAGATGGAGCAAGCATATTTTCGGCAACATATTCAATCGTAAAAAAAGGCTTATATTCGGGTTGGAGGGTATTCAGAGGGTACTAATGATTGATAACTCGAACTCACTTTTGGCACTGGAAGATAAGCTCAGTGTAGAACTGCATCAGGTGTTATGTGAGGAGGAGATTTATTGGCACCAGCAATCCCAGTATGAATGGTTATCATAGGGAGATCACAATACTAAATATTACCACACTATCACTCTGTCCAAAAGAAAGAAACTGAAGATCAAGCGGCTTATTGCTGATAATGGAACAATGATATCGGATCCAATGCAAATGCGACTCATGGCCAGGACGTATTTTAGTCCGTTGTACATTAATGAAGAGGGGACCACTGACCAGTTCCCGATATCTGAAGCCTTCCTTTTTTTACCTGCGGAGAGGGTACAGGAACTCGACACTCCAGTCAATGTGATAGAAATCAAAAGTGCAGTTTTTGACATGAATCATAACAAAGCTCCAGGAATAGATGGGTTTGATGAGTTATTTTTCCAGAAACAATAGGGTAAGTTTGGCCCAGACGTGGCGACTTTTATTCAAGAATTTTTCAGACTGGAGCGATGGGAGCAGGAACTAAATTAAACCATCCTTGTTTTGAACCCCAAAGTCTCTTCTCCGAAGCATATATCTCAGTTTCAACTAATTAGCCTCTGCTCCGTGATTTACAAGATTATTGCTAAGTTATTGTAAATTGCTTGAAGACCCACCTTGGCTATCTTGTGGCGGCTAATCAATGCAGTTTTATTCCTGGACGGCATATAACTGATAACATTATCATCGCTAAGGAAATAATTCATTCGATGAGAAAGAAGAAGGGAAGACTGGTTTCCTTGCTGTCAAAGTGTATTTGGAAAAAGCATACAATCAACTTTGCTGAGACTTTGTTCATGACACTTTAACCGATATAGGGGTACCGAACAATTTAATAAGTTTAATTATGAAGTGTGTGAATACAGTTTCACTGCAAGTTACTTGGAATGGCCAGCTTTCTTATCCTTTCAATCCTTCAAGGGATATTAGATAAGGTGACCTGCTCTCACTTTATTTGTTTGTGTTGTGCATGGAATAGCTAGGTCACCTTATATCACATGAGGTGGGACAAGGGAATTGGAAACCGTTTAAGATGAGGCATACAGGGCCTTCCATATCTTATCTTTTCTTTGCCAATGACCTCGTTCTGTTTGCAGAAGCTACAAAATCTTAGATTCATGTGATAGCAAGGACATTGGGGACCTTTTGTAAGTCCTCAGGGCAAAAATTAGCACTGCTAAAATTCATATTTTTTTCTCCAAGAACGTTTCTCATAATAACGTGCAACAATTAGTCAAGAACTATAAATTCCTACTACAAATAATCTTGGTAAATATCTAGGATCACCGCTGATTCACGATCGTACAACGAGGAACACTGATCAATACATCCTAGATAAAACACATCAGAAATTGGCAGGATGGAGTGCGCACCTCCTGTCTTTAGCTGGGCGAGTCACTTTAACCTAGTCAGTAATTTCGTCCATACCCATTTATATAATGCAAACAGTGAGAATTCCAAGACAACTCTGTGATGAGTTGGAGAAAATAATCAGGGACTTTATCTGGGGCGCAAAGGCATATCAAAGGAAAATGCATTTAGTTAACTGGGAGGCCGTTTGTCAGTTAAAAAAAGCAGGGGACCTTGAATTAAAAGAATTCTATCCTCTAATGATGCGCCAATCACTAAATTGGGCTAAGATCTGATTACTAAACCAACAACGTTATGGGCCCAGCTTCTTAGGACAAAATATTTTTTAGATGATCAATACATCCCTCAAATGTTGGATAGAACAGGGCCTCAGTTATTTAAGGGGGATATCGGCAACGTGATGTTTTGTACGCCAAGGGTTAAAATGGAAACTCAGTAATGGGAATCGCATTTCATTCTGGTTAGATAATTAGGTTGATGATTGGGGGCCCCTTATTTTCATTACGACAAGCCCCCTTGAGGATAACTTGATTTATGCTAAAGTTTCAGACTTTACTGACGAGAGTGGCATCTGGCATTGGAATATGTTCCAACACTATCTTCCTTCCACAGTTTGCATGGCCATTACGGCAATCAACCCCCTTGAATAAAAATGGGGGAGGATAAAATAGTGTGGGGACCATCGACACATGGGGGATTCACAGTAACGTCTGCCAATGACCTAATCGAAGATCGTAATATGGACGAGTGCAACAGGAATTGGGAGGGCATATGGAAATGGGCAGGGCCACAAAGGTTTAGGTCATTTCTTTGGTTAATGGCTAAGAGAAAACTGCTGAACAACCAACAGCGAGTAGCAAGACATATTTCAATAGGCAACCGCTGTCGTTATTATGGCCAAGAAGAGACAACATTGCATCCAGTTCGAGATTGTTCTAGGGTGAAATCTTTCTGGGTTCAATTTCCTCCAACAGTCATCGTTGATGCCTTTTTTCAGCAAGATGAGGAGTCGTGGGTGCAATCCAATTTTCTAAAGACTTCACAAGTGCAGTAGGTCGAGTGGACTACAATCTATGGAGTCTCCTACTAGTTTTTATGGCAATAGAAAAACATGTCTTTTTTAGGAGGGTTTTGTTTGGTCGGGCTAGGCTCTAGCGTAGTTATGAAGTATATTGATTGGGTAGACAAGGCTCGAGTTATGGAGAGTCGAGTGTAACAGTCACAGGGGTTGGCAGTGGGTCATTTAGTTGGATGGTCTAAACCGTCAGCGGGCTGGATCAAATTGAATACGGATGAGGCGGTTAAACAAGGGTCCAACTTTGCCACTACAAGAGGATTACCTAGGGACTGCAACCGGCAATGATGTGGGGAATTCATGTAAAATATTGGACGGGGCTCCTCTTTGGTTGTCGAACTCTAGGGAGTAACATCGGGTCTCAATCTGACATAGGATCTTGGATACAGATGCGTTGTCGTTGAAGTGGACTCTTTAGAGATAATCAACATTCTCTCTTCCTCAAAAATAGTATTGACTGAGGAAAAATTTTTGGTGACAAGTATCCGTGCATTAGCACACCGAACATGAAAGGTCCAGTTTCAACATGTATATCAAAAAGGGAACTAGCATGCGGACAAACTGACTACCTAGCGTTGACATCAAGTCCAAAAAGTCATGTCCTTCAAGAACCTCCGATGACAGCCATGGAGCTCATCCACCACGATCAGCAAAGAGCTTTATATCGCAAATTACTGCATTAACGTAGTTTTTAGCTGTATTTCCTCTATAAACAAAAAAAAAAATGTCATCTATTCTTCACATAAACTGATAAAGTCTATTAAAATTAATTTTAATTTAAATTGTTTATATTACATTATCAGGTGTGTTTTAAGTAATATTAGATCTCATATAAAATAAAAATATATATTTTAAAATAGTTTTTTACCTAATTTATAATAATCTCACTTTTCGCTGGAATTCTTTTGACAAAAGTGATACTTGATGCTTGATCTGTAATGTAACACCGCGAGCAACTGTTGCTTGCTTTTACGAGTTCCATGAAAAAACACTCGAACCAATGGAATACTTAGCATACTTCTGCTGACGAACAAAGATCACCTACTGTCATAATTTCTGATCTAGATACATGTTTTGGCTTCTACTGGACAAATATTGCAATAAAATAAAGATCCTTTTGTTCATTGTGTAACATCTACTTGAATCTGAAGGGAACAGATTGGCAAAATAACTCGAAAGTAACTCCAGAAATTTGTTTTAAGGAACGAGAGTATCGATGAGAAAAGAAATTCTCATACGGTGACCAAATTTAAACAGATTCCAACTGAGTTCTAATTTTATGAATAGCCTTTGCCTAGAGGAAGAAAAGAAAAGAAAAGAGTGGCATAACAGTTGGAAGAGGGTAATCACTGATTTGAGGATGCAACTTACGCAAAAAAGTCAATGATAAAAGTAATGAAAGAACAATGTCTATCCAGTTTGTACTGTGTTGGCAGTCAGCAGCCCCACAATGGTCATTTTGGCTGCCATCAGTTGCAGAAACTGAGGCAAGCCTTCAGATCATTTACAGAGGCCAATAGAAAAGAACAATTTGTAGGAGGGTAACTTCAGATAAATAGAAAACTTCAACTTCTTCCGTTGCAGTGATGTATAGTGCCGTTGTTCTGCTCAGTCAACTTCATCTTGATGTTATTTAGACCCCATATTCGAATTGTACGATCATCACTAGCTGAAGCCAGCATATGACGGTTAGCTGGGTTCCAGCTCACACAGTTAACTGCTCCTGAGTGCCCAGGCAATACCAAGATTGGTTCTCCAGAGCCTCTATGCCAAATGTACACCTGCAATCAGAAATATGCATCTTTAAAACCTCAACAGGTGAAGCAACAGCTCGAACCATTTAACATCATTCCCAAGTAAATCAATCCCCATCAGCACATTGCTATATCTGGAATGCACTGTATTGGACATAACAAGATTATCATTGTTTAAAAGATGAAAGTTATTAAATGCTCATACATCGTTGACCCACTAATCATCCACCTAAAAAGATTCAGACAACTGAATCAGGAAGCTATTCAATCAGAAGCCTGCATAAAACTAATATATCAGTCATGGGGCGCTCCTTGCATTATAAAGCAGGTAATCAATAATATTCTCTCTTTTGACAAACCAAAATTGGGTCACTTCATTCCTTTTACATGGATGAAGATGATACCTGAGAGTCCTCACTCCCACTTGCTACAAAGGATTGCTCAAATCCACCAAAACAGGACCTGATGATAAATCTGCTACGTGTATGACCTTTATACTTGGAAACAATCTTTGGATCACCCTCTATGCTCCACAGATGGATTTCTTGATTGATAAGATTGACTAATAAAAACTTATTGTCCTTAGAAAGTGAGAATGATGTTACCATTTCCTCCTCTTCAATCAGTCTTTCAAACTTCAGTTCCCTGTCGTGAATCAATATTGTAGAATATCTGCACACGCTTATAATCCTCTTTCCGTCATCAGTTACGGCTAAGTCTGAAATCTTCTGTGTCCTCTGCCCTTCCCAACATTCTAATTCCCTTCCATCCAAATCCCAAAGACAGATGCTTTTGTCAGTGACACCAGCAAATATTCCTTTATTGTCAAGGAACCATCCGCAGGAAATCAAGCCAACACCAAATTTTTCATAAACTTGGAGGCATTCTCCAGAACTCACATCCCAACGTCTGATCACCTCCTCTTGTCCACAAGTAAGAAGTTGGCAGTCATCAGGGCTCCATGAAACAGTCAACACTGGTTTTTGGTGACCAGCTAGTTTGTGCTTAAATGAAAATTGACCATCCCCCTTAACCTGAAATGGTTAAATTGAAATAACAGTCATAGAAAGCAAAAACAAAACCATAAAATTAATAAATTATCCGTACAAGTTGTGATTCGTGTACAATTTTAATTTACAATATATAAATACATGTAGGAATGGCAAAACAAGCCCGGCCCGACCCAGCCATAACGATCCAACTTCCCACTGCAAAATGGCGTTGTTTTGGTATCAAGCTTTAAGAAACTTAAAGACTAAAATGACATCGTTTAGGGAAGTTTCCCCAAAATGATGTTTTGGGGAACTGCATTGGTCAGGCCCTAGGAGGGATGGCCTGGGCAACCAGTTGCCATCCCTAAATACATGTAACCGCATAAATATAAGTAGCAAGAAATCAAGTATACAGATTTTTGGTCTACATCATTCTGGTAAATTTACGCTCTTATTTGACATGTTGCCATTTAGCATCCTTAAGAGAACTAAAAAGAGAGGATGGGAAAATGGAAAGCGAACAGCTTAATCCCTTATAACCAATCCAAAATTATCATGAGAGATAATAGCATCTACAATTCATCCTCATCAAGCCACAAGACCTCATCCATCCAAAACAATGTTAAAGATACCTCATTATTCTCAAGAATAAACTAATAAGAGCAGCCTTAGGTTCAAAGGCCAGTGACTGAATTTACTGCATCGCAACAGAGGCAAACAATTTGATTCAATGGTTAATGTCATAATTACATTCTTCACATTGTACTGAACAGAGATTGCTGACTACAGTAAAATAGGAAAAGTCAAATTCCACCCCTGTCAAGAATTTCGAGCACCTTCTTATACCCACCCAACCACAATAATTGAAGCTTGAAAGTCCTTAGAAATACAAATAAAGCTAAGCCAAATCATACTTCTTTAACAATTTGGAAAATGAAAACTGCAAGACTTGAGATAAATCATTTGCATAAAAATATAAAAATTACTGATCAAGAAAGCTTTTCTCCAGGCTTTACAATTTTGATATGGCTTAGACACGACCATCCATCTGAAGCATCCGAGACAATCACGATTATTGGTTTTGGGATATATATGAACGTGTAAAAGCTCCCCAAGTTTTTGGACAAAGTTTTAAGCTAAAATTAAAATTTAGAATACATGACTGACACATCATAAACAGAGAGTCTCAAACTCAATAGATCAATAAATGAGGACTAAACCGTGTGAACCAATTTGCATGTTGCAAAATGATAAAATTGCCACAGCTGCATCTGTAAATGTATAATAGTTACAAATACACCCCGGATTGTAAACTTTAATATTGATTGACTAAGAAATTCTTGAATATTTTTTTATTCAGTGCACTGATTTATATTTATCAGATTTTTTTCAAATCTTTTTATTACAATGAGATAGAAAGTATTATTACTTAAGAAATTTGCATTGTGTCCAATATTTACATATTTCATTTCTCCAGTTTTATCATCTTAAATTATGCAAAAACTATTTCCACAAGTAGAATTAAAATGTTACGTAGTTGAATAATTAGTATAAAAATGATTCATATTTATAGGGACCCATAACTAAGAACTGGCATAATAATTACCCTTAAAATACTTTTTAAGATAGTTACTATATTAGGACCAGGAATCATGACCAGAGCACCTGATGCTAAATGCTAGTATGATGCAGAACATTTGAACAATCTCCTTGAGGGCTCCTGTTTAACTGTATACAGTATATGCAACAAGTTGCTCAAAAATTGGTGCAAAGAAATTGTCCTGATCATGTTTTAACGAGAGAAATATCTTACAAAACAAAACTGAATGGAAGCCTTTTGTATACAACAAATAAAATTAGACCAAACTATATGCAAAAAATTGTAAAATCGTGTGTTCAAGTTCAGAAGTCAAAAGTTGTTTTACCTCCCATAATACAGCTGTCTGATCCTTGGATGCTGAGGCTAGATATCTTCCGTTATGAGAAAATTGCAAGAACCAGACTTCATCCCTGTGAGCTTCCAGAATCTGTTCAAGCAACCACCAAAGTAGTCATACTCTTCTATGCTTCAACCATATAAAGACTGCATAGAATACTCGAATTACTACTATATTATAGTTATCACTACTAGCAGAAGAATAATTCAGTAATGCACTGAAAATGTTAGTAGAGACACTGCAAAAAGTGTCATGAGATAAGAGGAAGAAAAATAATATACAAAAAATATAAAGCAAAATTCAATCACATAAAACCATAACAAGAATTGTTGCGCTATAATTATGTCAACAAAATTAAAGACTATCTTCATCACATCATCATTTCATGACACAATTATACTGAATTGTTCAAAATTCACATCACTTGTGATTGCTGACACTATTTCAAACATCAGGGACTTAATTACTAAAAGCATGAAGTATTAAAGACTTATTTGATATTGTGGCAAGCAATAAATATATCCAATGTTATGGTCTTCTTTGCAAACTAGACAAAGAATCTTAGGAAAATAACAGCAATAGCAACCAGCAAGTATTGCTTCAACAGACAATTAAGAAGAAAGAAGCTTGTTGCACTCAAATTTGAGCTCGGGTATAAATAGGAGCACATCAGACCTCATCCACCTTTTGTAATCCAATGCTTCCTATCCTCTTCTGCTGTCCTTACTCGTTTTTTATTAGTTGGATTTGATGCTTATATACGTTAGTTAATAGCAGATTGCAAGGTGGCGATTAAATTCAATTAAGTGCATATTTGATGCAAATTTGGCGAAATATGGGACCAAGCTTCTACTGTCTAAATTGTTTCGAATTAAAGAAACGCAGCTTTAGATGATGATTTTCATGACAGATGCCAAATCAGGACAGAACTGTCAGAACAGTTCAAAAGCAAGAACAAAAAAATTGAATAACAGTTCACAAACTCCTTTGAAAAGGTGCTCTAGTCATCAAAGGCAAATTTTGCATTTTGGGGTACAGTCAAGGCATCAGCCATTCGCTCCTTGCGCCTCAAATTCCAGGGGAAGATACAGTGGTTTCAAGATAACCACAATCAAGAACTGAAAGCTGCTTGAATCAAACATATATGTAGAGAAATACAGAACATAGTGCCCTTGTCAACTACAAGCATCACAGCCACAGACTCCATTGGGAGAGAGAAGTATCAAACCTTTAATAGAAAAGAATGTAAGTGACACTCAGAAAAAGAACCATCTAAAGAGTTTAGTATAAGATAAATGCAATGTAAGTGATTCAAATAGCATCTATTGGTTTATATTTAAGGGGCAGTCATAAAAGAACCATTCAAAAAGATTATTATAAGATATATGCACATCACAAAGAACCATCCAGATAGATTATATAAGATATATACACAGGTATGTGATTCGAAAGACAACTATTGGTTTATTGACTGTATATCAACAGAGATAACAGAGATAGAGAAGGAAAACTTCACATAGTACGACAGAATACCAAAAGATAGAACAGGGAGGCGTCAAAAGAAACCATCAAATCTAACCTGCACTGTCTGGGAAGGAATTTGGGTTCTGCCACAATGGTGATCCAAGTACAAAGAAATATCACTATCCAAAGCATTGTGGAACCGACAAGCCTTACATTGTAGATTTAGAGCCTCCTCAACTAGATGTTCTAGTCTTTTCTCGGGAACTAAAACTGATGGGGGAAGCAACTTCTCCAATTTTTCTAGAATCTGCGACCTACCCTTCACACCTCCAACATCCTCTCCCATGATTAACCCTTGAGAAGGAGAGATAACACAGGCAGCAAGCTCATGAACACGGTTCAAGTTGACACGAAGTGGCACAATTTCATTCCTTAAAGTTCCCAAAGCAGCAAACACTTTATCCATTTTCAACAATTCGAGGAACTTCTGTTCCAACATCAAGAAAGATGCTAACTTTATAGTTGTCTCGTCCAAAAGACCAATTTTCTGAAACGTTCGTACACTTTCATCCCATTTTCCTTCCATCACTTGTTGTATAAAAGAGTTCACCACAGGCGAGTGTAACGGTATTCCTGATTCCTCTTCCAAAAGAGCACCACTCTTCTCATAACCAAGTGAATATAAAGCTCTAGTTATGATCTTGACAAAATCCGACCTTTTGATGAGTCCATTGGACCCAACAGTTTCTCCATCCTCTTGGGTGGTTAGAGGCCTAGCCATCAAATGCCCCAAAGAGCAAGGCACTACTTCTGTAACAGATGAATGCTCCACCAAGTCTTTAGATCCTCCTGACGGCAATTTTACACGTTTCAAGGGTGGTTCGCTATCCTCTACAACTCCCATGAAATGTCTAGCTCAGCCCATATATAAACTACAAGACAAGTATAAATAAAGCTTTAGAAAAGTTGATATATTCGGTAAGACTATAAATTGAAACAGACCATCACTAGAGTCACTCAGAGCACAATCCGACATCGCAAATTCTGAACTTATAACTGATACCATCATCAGTAACCCAGAAGAAGCTCCAGAACTTTCGCGAGTTATGGTAAGGATATGTAAAGTTCAATTCAGAACATAGACTAAGAACTCATGCACATCCAAACAAGTAACTTTATTCATTACTTGACCTCACTTAATTGAGCATTCTAATGAATCACCAATTATCAACAAAAATGGAACTGGGTTTGTAAGTTCTATAGATGATATCAAAAACCCAGAAAGGAAATCCACAAATTGACAGCAAAAGAAAAGGATAATAAACAATCAGACAGAAAGAAAGAAGTAGAAGCAACAAAAGAAATAATCTAACCAAAGAGCATAACCCAGAACGATACGTGAACAGAGATACAGAGAAAGAGAGAGAAATTCAACAGTAAAAAGGAGAGAGATTTGAGGGGTGGTTGAGTTAATTTTGTAGAAGAGAAAGAGGACGCGTACAGGAAAGGAACCAGAAGAGCCGTAAAAGAGTCCTTTTCAATGGAACAAGGAAAGGGTTAAGTTAACCGTGCTGCCGCATTTTTCTTTTTTACCTTTAAATTTATTACAAATTTTGTTTAATTTAATTTCTCTTCTTAAATTTTTATTTTTCATATAATATCATAATATTGACTACTTTCAAAATCTTCCTTAATTTCTTAAATTTAGATTTACGTTTTTTGTTTTTTGTAAATATCTATACACTTCAATTACCTACAATTCATCTTAATCTAATTTTGGGCACACTCATTTAATCCATGCCAATTACTTGGAGACAAATTTTATAGAGAGAAAAAGATACTAAATTCTCTTATAAATTAATTGATTTAAAAACTTCTAATTTTTAAAATTATAAAAAAAAATTACATTTTCAATTTGTTAAAAAAACTTTTTTATAGTATTAGAATAGTATTAAATTCTATAAATCTAAAACTTTTAACATATCGATGTAAATCTAACTAAATCTAAATAATAAGTTAAATAATAAATAAAATTAAAATTAAAATTAAATAGTTAAATGATAAATCTAAATCTAAATAATAAAGACGAAGAATTGTTAATTAAATAAAGAACGGTACAAAATTTTTAATAATAAATAATTAGAATATATAGGAGATTATTTCTATTCATTTTTATCTAAATAAATTCTAATTCTTTTTATAATAGTTATATTTTAGATAATAAAATATAGAAATATGAGGAAAATAAAAGAAGAAAATAGAGAGCCGAGGGCAGGAGAAATGAGTTTCACTTTTTAGTTTAATAGTAAAGCACATGATATATAAATAACACGTGTAAACTAATTAAATATTATTAATATGACAATTTAACTTAATTTTTGAAACTCATTAAAATCATTAAATTTGATTCTAATAAATAATTTAAAATTATTAAAATAAATTATTAATTTGACTCAAGTTTATTTTATTAAGTACAAGTTGAGTTTAAGATATTAGTTTATGTGTACTATTCATGTCACGTGTGTTTTTGTATTTTTCAATAGAAGTCTAAGAATTTTTTTAAATGAAATCAATAAAAAAGATAATTTAAAATTAAAGAAAAATTTTTAAAGTGAATTTTCAAAAACCTTTTTATATATAAAAAGTGAAGAGCATTTCTTTAGTAATCGGTTTGATGCGGCGATTAAGTCCATTAAATTCGTGAATTTTAAACGAGAAGAAAATTTTTTTGTTGATTTCATGAAATTTTAAAGTGATTCTTTCAATTTTTATATTTAAAATTAGTTTTCAAACGGTTTTTTAAACCTTAGAAAATTATTACATTACATTATACATAATTTTTGTCTTAGAAAAAGTGAGCATACAAAACTTTGGTATATTTCTTGTTCACAATTTTAGGAAATGTGTTAAATTCAAAAAGTAATTAAATTTGAGAACCATCTTCGTACTCCAAAATGGGCCGAGTGTTCTTGTGTTGTCCGTGCAGTTACCAACCTTATCTTAGAAAATCGGGTCAGGTTGAATAAAATAATTACAAATAATTTTTATATTTTAATTTTTTAAAAATTAATACTACTTTAATTTTATAAAATTATTCATACATAAATCATAATAAAGTAATAATCATAATTCGTACCTTATTTTGAAGCTTTATCGTATTCTTGAAATATTCCTTGAACCTAAGCCTGACAAAATTTCGTTCGAATCGATAACCCGACCCTGTCCGATTCAGAAAAAATCAAATACATATTAGAATTTTTTTAACCAAATTTAAACTGAGATGACCAATTTTTGTCTGAATTAAAATCAAATCTGAATCTGAGTTGACTTAATCGAACAAAATGTCTGAATTTTTAAAAATGGTCAGCACCAAACATTTAAAATTGATTAAAATTAGCCTATCTAAATTTAGAAAAGACAAAAAATTGTTGTTTCAAAATTTGGCGAAGAAAAAAATTTACGTAATGTGTGATTTGAAAAAAAATTTACGTAATTTTGAATTTTAATTTTGGGAAAAAGAAATCATTTTTATTTTTTGCATGTTTTATTTTGTTTGAATTTATAGTATGAACAATATGATTTACTGGTTTTAGATTTGAAGTACTGTTTATGCCGTTGTGGCTTCTTGCTATAATTTTGTTGGAGACTTTGAATTTGGTGGTTTTTTTTTGTTTTTTTGAATTTGGATGTAGACTTATCATTTGTTTGATTTAAACTTCAACTAGCCGACCATAATTTAGCTTCCTTTGCTATAGTTTTTTGATTGGTTTTATAGAGAAAAAGAGATGGAAAGAAGACGGTAATATTTAATGACCCTTTGCTATTAGTTAAAATCGAACAAACCGGTTTAGAACCGAATTGGGTGTTTTGCAATCCTGTTCTATTTCGGGTCAGCTTGGTAAAAAAAATTTGATTTCAAACCAGTTTAGGGTCATGAAATTTTTAACTTTGTCCGAATTGTCCAGAACCAATTTGATTTGAAATCGATTTTTTGCTAGCCCTACTCAAACCGTTTCCGAAACTAGCTCATTTCAACTACTATAGTTGTAAAAATGTCCTACCTGTAATAATATCCACATAATGAGTTGAAGGAACGTTGCAACTATTGCAAAGAGAGTTAAGGAAGGAGCGATATCTTCATTAAAGTTTAAACTTATTTATAATATGTATTTGGACATTTTAGTAATTTAATTGAAATTAAATTCTAATTTTAATTAAGCTTTAATTATAATTATAATTACAATTAAATATCAATTATGCCAAAAATATGATATAATATCTCATATTGGTCCCTAGAATTGTTTTCAAAACTAGCTCATCTCAACTACTGTAGTTATACAAATTTCTGACCTCTAACAATATTTACAGAATGAGTTGAGAGAACACTGCAACTATTACAAAGAGAGTTAAGTAAGGAATGATAGCTCCATTAGAGCTTAAGTCTATTTATAATACGTTTTTGGGCATTTTAGTAATTTAATTAAAATTAAATTCTAATTTTAATTAAACTTTGATTGTAATTATAATTAACTACAATTATAATTATAATTAAACATCAATTATTCCAAAAATATGATATAATATCTCATTTTGGTCCTTATTTGTTAAAATTTTCATATTTAATCCTAACGTTTTTTAAAATTTATAATCAAGTCTAACTTGATTAAAATATCTTTGTTCTTTTCAACATGCTTTTTATGTGTGATTCATTAGGTTCCCAAAGATGTTGGCAATAGATACAAATTATAACACTAAATCATGTTTTGGATTAGATAAATTAAACTCTTTTAATTTATCTCTAATTCTCTAATTAAATAATTTATATCTACAAATCAAGATTAACGTCTAGCAACATATCATGATTGCATAAATATTTAGGGATGTCAAAGTAATTCTGACTAACTTTTCATGGATAATTTTTTAGTATATTTTAATACTTTCTTCATACAATATTTCGATTAGATATAGAGCATGAAATTAATGTCTACTCTATTTTACATCCAATCAAATTAGTTATCTATCATTAGCTATTGATTTAATTAATGACATTTGTAAACTATTTACAAAACGTCATTTCACCTTGGCTAAAGATTTCTAGAATTAATACTAATCGAGAATAACAAAACATTCTTCCTGATTACTTTAGGGTGATGAATCATATCTTGATCACTCAACTAACTCCATATAATTCATGCTACATCTAATGTCTACTAATTGAACTACCTATGATTAGAATTGGTCATAAATAGTATCAAAACATAGCAATCCCTATATAAGATAACTTTGAAGACTTCAAGTCAATGGATCACTTATACAATACTCACAATGAAATTTTTATAGTTATACATATAATGCTCCAAATGGATTTCTTATATAGGGTCATTTCAGTGAACTTGTTTTCTAACAAACATCACACATTTGTTTAAATATTTCCATACTTTAGTCTATAAGATCGACTACTGCCTTCATAGGGAAAAATAAAACGAGTGTCAGTTTTCTTACATTTTATTAATGTCAAGTCTTAATAGAATAACGGCTAAGAATATTTTGAGATAATACATAAATGCAATATGAATATTATAATTATAATTTCATTATAATTTTATGTGTAATATATAATTATTCCATGGACTTTATCATATACATCTAATTATGTATAAGATAAAGAATTTCTTTAAATAATTTTCACTAAATTATAACCAAACTGATTGACTGTAAGATATAAACCAACACCTCATGTTTCAATCAGTTTTAGTAAATCATAAGCCTAGGAAACATGAAATTTGAGGAATGCATACATGCACAGATGAATTGATAATAACGTTCAAATCAGAAATTGAATCTAAGCAAATGAATTTCGAAAGAGAAAGAGGAGATCATTCACCTCGTGGTGTAAATTTCATATAATGGTTGTCCTACAGGCACAACTTACAGTCACAATAGATACCTTGCCTATTAAATGTCTCCATGCAGTGCAGAGGCAAATGAAATATTTTCTCACTACATGATACCGCCATATGAAAATTTACATGCAATAACTCTTCCAAATCTCTACACCATATGTACATCTGCAATTACATAAGCCAATTCTTTATAATCAATCCAAAGTGTCCTACAACCATTATTGGGTGAGTCTGCATCTAAAATGATTATTACTTATTTATATTAGGGATGTGGTTTGTCATGTTTGAATGATAGTATCAGTACATATACTAAGTTTTATCCTAGACAAGCTTTCTGGTGATTTTTGTGAACAGGAGTTCAAGATGAATCAGTAGGGGCTTAATACATTCAGAAGCTTCAGGTTTGAGCAATGAACCTGTCTTAAGCCTGAATGAGTCATGTTGTGGCTATTTTAAAGCATTTGACGCCTTGATGCTATTTTCGCAGATGTATAAGCATGAGGACAAACTAAGCTGGTGGAAGAAAATATTAAACATTATCCAGCGTGTCGGAATACTCAACCATCTATCAAGTTTTCATAAGCCTGATTCTGATCACAAAAGTTTGTCTTATATGGATAATAATGTACCTGAGAGTTCCGCTTCCACTTGCTCCAAATGATTCTTGGGATCACCTTCAATGATCCATAGGTGAATCTTTTGATTCAGAAGATTAACCAATAGAAATCTGTTGTCCCTTGATAATGAAAATGAAGTGATTATTGCCTTATTTCCGTCTCTTCAATTCGTTTTATTAAGAGGCTGGATTGTTTTATGTTGCGGACTGGACATTATTATGGGTTTGGTTCATAACTTGGGTCAGTTGGCTTATGGATTACGGATTATGGGTCCACAAAAGACACACTCCTGCTTCTGGCAATAACCTGAAATTACACAACAGTGGCGCACCACCATACCACACATATGCAGAGGCACAACATGCAATACACAGTGTCCTTTATTCTTTTGCTTTATTTGCTTCGCTGTAAATACATTTATAGGTACAACAGTCTCGTAGCCAATAGAATTTAGCTTCTTTCTAGTATAAGTAGACACAACATGTACATACATTGTGTGGTGAATCAAATAGTAGAAAGTTTCATTACCTCTTTTCATGGTATTAGACATTATGGTCTGATCCAACCTACCACCAAGAATGTCTACCATGGCTGAAAGTGACACCAGCCATCTTGATTCCACTGACCTGGAGAAGTACTCCATCACCAACACAGAAAATCCAAGAGCAATTCTTGTTACCACCCTTTTCAATGGCAAAAACTACCTAACATAGAGTAAGGCAATGATGATATCTCTTTGTGCCAAGGATAAGCTATCCTTTATTGATGGAACATGTGCTCAACCAATAGAAGACAGAAGTTTACTCACCAGATGGAAGAGAGCAGACTCCATGGTCAAGTCCTGGATTCTCAACTCAATGAACAAAGAGCTGGGAGATGCATTCTTGTCGTTTTCCACAGCCAAGGAGCTTTGGGATGAGCTGAGGGAAAGATTTGGGGGAGGCTAACTGTCCACTGTTATATCAAATAGAAAGAAAGATCAGCCAACTCAAATAAGGTAACCTCACAATTTCAGCTTATTATATAAAACTAAATAAACTCTGGAATGATCTATCTAGCCTAAGCCCAACGCTTACTTGTACTTGCGATGCTGCCAAGGCAATTAATACGAAGGAGAACGCACACAGACTGGTACAATTCTTGATGGGCCTGAATGAAGAATATGAGCATGTCGTGAACCAAGTCATGCTAATGGAGCCTCTACCTGTGGTGAACAGGGCTTATACCATGATGCAAACAGTTGAAAGACAAAGAACAGTAAATGCAAGCAATGAGAACAACATGAATGTTGCTATGATGGCAAAACAACCCAATTTCAACACAAAACGAGGGGGTAGAAGTAACAACAGCAATAAGAAGACTTATATGAGAAAAGAAGATAAACACTGTGAAAAATGTGGGAAGGCTGGGCATACTGTGGAGACATGTTTCAAAATTCATGGAGTACCAGAATGGTATAGAGAGCTAACTGGGCAGAAAAGCAGAGCCAACTCAGTTGTGTATGGTGACACTCCTACAGACATACAAGGTGAACCTGGTGAGAGCAATGATAGGAGTGATCAAATTCCCCAAGGCCTAGCAACATTCATACAGCAAGAAATATCTAAGGCAATTAAAGGAAAGGGCATAAGTGAGGTAAAGATGGGAGGTCTCACAAAATTTGCCACCTGAAATTGGGGGATATTTTATCTATTGAATATCACGAAAAAGGAGAGAGAGGAAGGATCGAAAAAGCATAAAAGAGAAGGATTTTTACTGTTCACGCAGCTTTTGTTTTCTAGGATAGCTTACACTTTTCTACAGCTTTTGCTGCAAGTTTTTCATTAGGATAGTTTTCATTTTCTCTAGAAAATTTTCTTCTTTTCTTAGCATAGGATAGGAGTAGTTTTGACGTTTTTCTGCATTCTTCTTCTTGGTTTGACAACCTTTAGTGTTAGGATAGTTTTTACATTTTCTGCAAATTTTCCATGAGAGATTTTTACATTTCTACAGTGTTTTTCTAAGGATTTTCATATTTTCTAGGAAAATACCAAGGATGGAGACCTTTTATTTGTTATTTCTTTGATTTCTACTTTCTTTATGAATAGCTAAACTTCTTTTCTTGGTTGAGGGAAACCATGTTATCCGCTATTATATATGAGATGTTTCAATGAAGTTTATGTTGTTGATGAACACTAAATATCTTCTAAATTACTTTTTCTAAGTGAATTAGTTGATTTCTAGGTGCGCAACTAGGGATTAATTCGTTCAATAGCTAGAGTAATGAAATATGACATTCAGTTTCTTTAATCACAAGTAGCAATTAGGATTGTCTTCTCTATGTTAGAGTTGGAAAATTCTAAGGAGATATTCGCTTTATTGATTGTATGTCGTACATGTATTTCGCTTACTCATCGGTTCTTGGTTCGTAAAGCTATTATTCAATTAAACCTACAATTGTATCTAGGTTGTTATTTAATAAGAATGTTAAGATACATGTTTCTAGTTATTACACTTAAGAGAAAATATTCCCAATGAATGTTTGTTAATGATTGCAATTTTATATCGAGGATCCATATTAGCATGATAATATCGATGACCCGAAAACCAAGGTATTTTCTATTAAATTTTTATATACAATTATTTATTTTGATTTTCGATTTCTCTTATATTTTTTCGTAAATTCTCGTGAATTAAAACCCCCCATTTCTTTATTTTATTTTCGTGATTAACTCGCTAATCTTTACCGTTAAAAATTCCTCATGGGAATGATACCTACTTACCACTACTACATTAATTTACCACTACTACATTAATTTGTATTAACGGAAGTTAGTTTCTTTTTAATTTAGTTGCAGGTGATAGCAGTACCAAATATCAAACAATACTTTTAACCGCTTTTAAGTGAACTTCAAAAGGCATCTTTAGAAATTGACTAATAAGTTCAACTATAAATATCACATCTAGTCTTATGCAATTCCAATACCTCAAGCTTCCCATGAGACTTATAAATAAAGTTAGATCTACACTCTCTGACCCATCAAACTTTAGATAACTTTATTCTACACTTTATAGGAGTTTTAATTAATTTACTATCTAATATATTGAACTTATTAAGCACCTCCTTTCCATGACCTTATTTGAGTGATGAAAATCCGATCATCCATTAGAGGAAAAATTGAAATAGAAGAGATAAAGTGAAGAACTTTCTTTTATAGAGAATGAACACGATGTTTTTTACGTTAACCAAGAACAGAGATATACTACCTATATTTAAACACAAAGCTACTGTAACTAATTACAAGAAAATAGCACATCAGTTTAATCTAAGATGTCGGAAAGATTGCGTCATAATATGATCGGCTTCTTGATCTGCATCTTGATAGGTAGAATTTGAAATATTTGAATATGTTTATCTTCGAGTTTTCTTATCTTGTTGAACTACCATTTTGGGTTGAATTTGTTACTGTCGTGACTCCGTCATCCTTCAACGTCTCTCCATCAGTATAGCATAATTTGAGGGATTTATCATCCTTATCCCTTCGGTAGTTGGAGGCTGCCTTATCACTCCGTTGGATCCCACAAATCATGCCAAGCTGCTGAATTATGCTAATACCCTCCCTCAAACTGTGCCGGAGTTGGAGGCAGAGTTTGGTACGAAAGTGACTGAGTGTAGCCTTTGACATTGGTTTAATGAAGAGATCTGCTACTTGATCTTTTGTGGAGATGTGTTTAGTGATGAGAAGCCCAAGAGCAACTTCTTCGTGCATAAAATGGTAATCCAATTCGATATGTTTGCTACGAGTATGAAACACTGGATTGATTGTCATATGTAGAGCACTTATGTTATCGCAATAAAGAGTGGGAGTGGAAGCTAACAGAATGCGAAGATCCTTAAGGATAAAGGTCAGCCATGTGAGTTCAGCTGTTGTGTTTGCCATGGCTCGATATTCTGCCTTAGTACTAGAGCGAGAAATGGTGGGTTGTTCTTTTGCACACTAAGAAATGAGATTACGTCCAAGAAACGTGCAGTAACCTGTGGTAGATCGCCTTATAGTGGGACACCCTGCCCAATCTGCATCTGAAAAAGCAAAAAGATCAATTGTTGTATTTGAAGTAAAATGTAAACCCATTGCAATTGTGCCTTTAACATATCGTAAAATATGACGAACTATTTTTAAATGAACAATGGTAGGAGCATACATGAATTGTGACACATAATTCACACTATAAGAGAGATCTGGTCTTGTGAGAGTTAGGTATTGCAAAGCACCAACAAGTCCTCTAAAATAACTGGGATCTTCTAGCAAGGCAGCATTTGAGAGAGTCTTCGTTTTCGCTTCAAGTGGTGTGCTCATAGTATAACATCCCCTCATTTATGGGAAGGGTATTTTGGTAAATTGGATCGGGTTAGGATTATTGAAAGTGTTTTTGACATA
>JANZXR010000003.1:5266796-5291981 GCA_027575705.1 Erythroxylum echinodendron
GGAATTATTTTTCTTCCTCTCAAGCATCTGATGGGAATGTCCAATATAACTGTATGTTTTGTGGTAGAATATTTAAAAGGGGAGGAATTTTTAGAATGAAAGAACATTTTGCTGGTGTTAAGGGTAATATTGCTCCTCGCAAAAAAGTGTCACTTGATGTGCATGATATGATTAGAAAATATTTGCAGCAACAAGTAAAAAAAAAAAGGAAAATAAAGAGGATCATGATATATCTTTTGGAGATGATGAAACACCACAAGCATTAGATAAAGGAAAAAGAAAAACTACTATTGACATAGATTCATATTTTTCTCCAAGAACTACTCCTGGTTCTCAACCTAGTCTAAAAAGTTTTATGGTTGATAAGGATGTTGTTTTGAAATGTAAAAGAGCATGGGCTAGATGATTTTATCATCCATGTATTCCTTTAAATGCTTTAAATTCACCATATTTTCAAAAAGCAATTGATGCTACAACTGCAATAGGCCCAGGATTTAAGGTACCACCTTATTATGAGTTGCGTGTGCCTTTGCTTCAAGATTTAAAAAGAAAGTCAGTTAATTGTAGATACATATAAATCTAGTTGGGAATCAACGGGATGCACTATTATGACAGATGGGTGGACTGATCAAAGACAAAGAACCTTGATTAATTTCTTGGTTTATTGTAATATGAGAACAACTTTTATCAAGTCTATTGATGCTTCTGACATGGTAAAAAGTGCTAATGCTTTATCTGAATTATTCTCTGAAATTGTCGAGTGTGTTGGACCAAAGAATGTTGTACATTTTGTAACAGATAATGTAACTAATTATGTATCAGTTGGGCACTTATTACAATCAAAGTATGGGCATATTTGTTGGTCTCTACGTGCTGCTCATTGTATAAATCTTATTTTAAAAGATATTGATGGTATAGATCATGTTTCTAGTCTTGCTTTACGTGCATCTAAGATAACAATTTTTGTATATAATTATGTCACATTTTTGTCTTGGTTAATAAAGCAAGAAGATTGGGTTGAGATCGCGTGTCCTACTGCTACCAGGTTTGCAACTATATTTATTATTTTGAAAAGTGTTTATCAACATAAGCAACAACTTCAAAATTTGGTGACAAGTAAACACTTTTCAAGTTATAAATTATCAAAGAGTTAAAAAGGAAAAGAAGTTTGTGCTATTATTCTAGATAATAAATTTTGGGATGCTTGCTTGATTATTGTGAAGATTATGGTTCCGCTTATAAGGCTTTTGAGGATTGTTGACTCAGATGAGAAGCCATCTTTGGGGTATATATATGATGGTATGTATAGAGCTCACAAAACAATTACAGATCTTTTTAAAGGGAAGGAGAGATTATACAAGCCTTATATAGATATTATTGATCGACGATGGGACAAGCATCTTACTCAAAGGATCCACTTAGCAGCTTATTTTCTCAATCCTTATTGCTTATATAATGGAGAAGTACGTACAAGTAATATTATGGAAGATTTGTTTGATGTGATGAATGCAAAGGTTTTTTTCTAGTGAAGAGCAATCACAAGTGATAAATGAAATTAAATTGTATCGTGAAGGTTTAGAGAGTTTTGCTAGATCATGAGCAAAGAGAGAACTGACGATAAAAAAATGCAACAAGGTAAGTTTTATACTTTTAAATTTTAGTTCATTAATATATATTTTTATCATAACTATTAATTTAAAATACAGATAAATGGTAGAGATTATTCAGTGATAGTGTTTCAACATTGAGAAAACTCGCTATTAGGTTACTCAGTCAAACAACTTCTGCATCAGATTGTGAACATAATTGGAGTGTTTTTGAACGTATTCATATAAAGAAACGAAATCGTTTGGAACATCAAAGACTTAATGACCTTGTTTACATTACTTATAATCTGCGAATGAAGAACAAGTATTTTATATTTTTATTTTTATTTCAATAATTTTATTTTTGTTATTGACTTTATAATTGCTCTATTATGTGTTCAGAGTGCTTAATAAGAAGAGAACATATGATCTAGTTGATATTGATTGTATTGAACATACTAATTTTTGGATCGAAGAAGATGAACCATCGCCTGATCTTGATTATAATGAATTTGAAAGGATCATTTATGAAAAAAATGCATTCGTCACAACAAATGAATTTGAGAACATCTACTGATGGTCAGTTCATATCTTATTTTGATTATATTTAAGTTAAAATTATACTGTATTACAAGTTTACAATTGAGAATAATTTCATACGTTACTAATTTGTAATTTATTTTAATGCAGTAGAAGAAGTTGATGTAAATACTTTAGATGAAAGCGTAGTTTACGAATCTTTAAATAGCATTGGAGAATTTGGGGCTTTTAACGATGATGAGATGCAACCTCCTTCAGAAATACAATTCTGATTTTTATTGTTATTTTAAGTTTTATATTGGACTCATATTTATTTATTTTTAGTTCATTATATAATAATAAATGTTGGTGTATTTTTTATTTCAATAAAATATTTTATTTTTATCTATTCTTATAAAATTTTCATCTTATTTATTATATTCTGATTTTATAGCGGTTCACTACCGGTTGAACTTCTAAACTTAAAACTTTTCCTTCAACCGGTTCGATGTCCGGTTCGAGTTTTAAAACATTGGTAATTTATAACATTAGCTATGAGTTGGGGGAGAGATAGACACTTTACGAGAACAATAAATTCGTAGAAGTTCTTAAATTTATTATAAGTAAATTCTCCACCTTTATCAATTCTTAAAACTTTATTCACAATACCACTTTCTTTTTCAAACAAAGCTTTAAACATTTTGAATGCATCAAAAGTTAGGGACTTAAACGTCTTTCTACTATAATCATCGTTGAAGAGAATAAAGTGAGAGCTTTTACTAAAATGTAGAATATTGATAGGCTACATGAACTGTTAAGAGTGGCTTGATAGCACGAGGGGTTTAGAAAGTTTTCCTTCAATGCTTTATAAGCAAACATGCCTCAAATAGTAGTTCAAGATGATATACACTTGAAATGCCCCTTATACTAGTCTTTAAGAACTTGGAAGCACCATGTTACTGGCTATGGTCAAAATTACTTCTTCGTCTTCTTTGAGCATGTTGTAAGACTTGTAAAATACTCATATATAGATTTTATCATATTGCGTTGATGATCCTTGAGTTAACATTCACATAAGTAACCTATTTTGCCAATTAAACCACCCCTATTATTCCCTTTTATTCTTTATGTAACATTTACAACTTAGCAGTTTGCTTAACATTAAATCTTAGGAAACTAATCTGACACAATAACTCAAAATAGCTTCAGAAATTTCCTCAATGACATTATCGGCTAGAAACTTTAGAAATTCTTATGTGGGGACCTAATTTAAAAAGACCCTAACTGAGTTTTTTTTATTTTCATATCATAGTTTCATGCAATTTTATGAATAGCCTTTGCCTACAGGAATTTGGAGTAGGAAAAGAAAAGAATGGCATAACAGTTTGAAGGTAATCATTGATTTGAGGATGCAACTTAAAAAAGTCGATAATGAAGTAATGAAAGAACAATGTCGATCCAGTTTGTAATGTGTTGGCAGTCAAAAGCCACACAACAGTCATTTTGGCTACCATCAGTTGCCAGGCACTGAGGCAAACCATCAGACCATTTACAGAGGCCAATAGAAAAGAACAATTTGTGTGAGGGTAACTTCGGATAAATTAACTGCAAAGAGAATATTTCAACTTCTTCCATTGCAGTGATGTACAGTGCCATTGTTCTGCTCAGTCAACTTCAGTTTAATGTTATTTAGACCCCATATCCGAATTGTACGATCATCACTAGCTGAAGCCAACATATGAAGGTTAGTTGGATTCCAGCTTACGCAATTAACTGCTCCAGAATGCCCAGGCAATGCCAAGATTAGCTCCCCAGAGCCTCTATGCCAAATGTACACCTGCAATCAGAAATGCACCTTGAAAACCTGAGTAGGTGAAGAAACAACCATCGATAGCATTCCAACAGTACTTTATATCTGGAAACTACTGTCACAGACAACAAAATTATCATTGTTTAATAGATGAATGTCATCAAATGCACTAATTATCGACTTAAAGAGGTTCAGAGAAATGACTCGAGAACGTATTCAACTAGAAGCCTGCAAAAAACTAATATTTCAATTTTTGTGAGGGAGCTGCTCATTACATAATAAAGCAGTGTAATAAATAGTATCAACTCTTTTAACAAAGCAAATTTGGATCACTTGATTCATTTCGTATGGATGTCGATGATACCTGAGAGTCCTCACTCCCACTTGCTACAAAGGATTGCTCAAATCCACCAAAACAGGACCTGATGATAAATCTGCTACGTGTATGACCTTTATACTTGGAAACAATCACGGGATCACCTTCTATGCTCCACAGGTGGATTTCTTGATTGATAAGATTGACTAATAAAAATTTATTGTCCTTTGAAAGTGAGAAAGATGTTATCATTTCCTCCTCTTCAATCAGTCTTTCAAACTTCAGTTCTCTGTCATGAATCAATATTGTAGAATATCTGCATACGCTTATAATCCTCTTTCCGTCATCAGTTACAGCTATGTCTGAAATCTTTTGTGTCCTCTGCCCTTCCCAACATTCTAATTCCCTTCCATCCAAATCCCAAAGGCAGATGCTTTTGTCAGTGACACCAGCAAATATCCCTTTACTGTCCGGGAACCAACCGCAAGAAATCAAGCCAACACCAAATTTTTCATAAACATGAAGGCATTCTCCGGTACTTACATCCCAACGTCTGATCACCTCCTCTTGTCCACAAGTAAGAAGTTGGCAGTCATTAGGGCTCCATGAAACCGTCAACACTGGTTTCTGGTGACCAGCTAGTTTGTGCTTAAATGAAACCTGACCATCCTCCTTAACCTGAAATGGTTAAATTAAAATAACAGTCATAGAAAGCTAAAACAAAACCAGAAAATTAACAAATTATCGTAAAATTTGTCATCCATGTGTAACTTTAATGTACAATACAATTACATGCAGGAATGGCAAAAAGAGCGCAGCCCAGCCCTAACGATCCTGCCTCCCACCGCAAAAATGATGTCATTTTAGTCTTACACTTGAAGAAACTTAAGAATAACATGACATTGTTTTGGCCTACATTCTAGAAAGTTTGCATTCTGGCTTGAAATGTCAATTTGCCGCTTAAAATCTTCAAGAGAACTACGAAGAGAGGGTGGGAAAAATGTGGCGCAGACCACTTAATCCCTTATAACCAATCCAAAATTATATGAGAGATAACAACATCTACAACCTATCCTCATCAAGCCAAAAGACATTATCCATCCGATAAAATATTAAAGATACCTTGTGCTTCTCAAGAATAAACCTTTCAGTTAAATTAGAGGACCCTTTTGGCCCAAAGGCCAGAGAATTTGAGTTCTCTCCCCCTCATCAGATGCAAACACTTCGATTCAATGGTTTATGTCACAAGTACGTTTTCACAACATACAGAACAGAGATTGCTGACGACAGTAAATTAGGGAAAGTCAAATTGAAAGAAAATCCTGACATCTACAGGGCCAAAAATTTGAGCACCTTCTTATACTCATCCAACCACAATATTGGAAGCTTCAAAATCTATGGGAATACCAAAAAGCTAATCCAAACTATAGTTCATTAAAAATTTGGAAAATGAAAAACCGCAGGACTTTAGATAACAATCATTTTGCATAAATATATAAAAACTACAGATCAAGAAAGCATTTTTCTAGGCTTTATAATTTACACACAACCAACTATTTCAAGCATCCGAGACAGATTCTTGGTTTTGGGATACATCTGAAAGTGTAAAAGCTCCTCCAAGTTTTTGGGTGAGGTTTTAAGCTAAAAAAAAAAATAAAATACACATGATTGACACATCATAAACAAAGAGAGTCAATAATCTAACTCAATAAGTAAATAAACCGAGGACAAACTGTGGGAATCAAATTGCATGTTGCAAAATGATAAAATTGCCACAGCTGAATGTATAAGTGTACAATAGGTATAAACAGACCATATTGCCAACTTTAGTATTGATAGACTAAAAATTCTCGCATTTTTTCTACTCAGTGCACTGATTTATATTTGACTAGTTTTTTATTTTTTTTATTACAGTGACATGCAAATTATTTTTACTTAAATAACTTAACATTTTGTCTAATATTTACATTTTTCATTTCTCATGTTCCATCATCTTAAATTATGTGAAAACTATTTCCACAAATGAGATTAAAAATGTTACATAGACGAATAATGCATATAAAAATTATATATTTATACTGAATCATAACTGAGAACTGACATAAATCTTTCCCTTAACATAGTTTTAAGAGTATTCCATGCAACTTAGGACCAAGAATCATGGGCAGAGCACTTGATGCTAAGTGCTAGCATGATGCAGAACACTAGAACAATCTCCTTGATGGCTCGTGTTTAACTGTATACAGGTCATGCAACAAGTTGCTCAAAAATTGGAGCAAAGAATTTTTCCTGGTTATGATTTCAAGAGAGAAATATCTTACAAAACAAAATTGAATGGAAGGTATTTGGTATACAACAGATAAAATTAGAACAAGCTATATGCAAAAAATTGTAAAATCATGTGTCCAAGTTCAGAAGCCAAAATTAATTTACCTCCCATAATACCACTGACTGATCCTTGGATGATGAGGCTAAATATCTTCCATTATGAGAAAATTGCAAAAACCAAACTTCATCACTGTGAGCTTCCAGAATCTGTTCAAGAAACCAACAAAATAGTCATACTCTCTATGCTTCAACCATATGAAGACCGCATAGCCTATTCGAGTTACTACTATATTACAGATATACTACCAGCAGAAGGGCAATTCAGTAATGCACAGAAAAGGTTAACAAAGACATTGCGAAAAGTGTAATGAGAATGAGGAAGAAAAATAATATACAAACAAATATAATGCAAAATTCAACCACATAAAACCATAACAAGAATTTTTGAGCTATAATTATGTTAATTAAATTAGACCATCTCGTCACATTATCATTTCATGACACAAATCATACTGAATTGTTCAAAATTCACATCACTCGTGATTATATACACTAGTTCAAACATCAGATACTTAATTACGAAAAGCATGAAGTATTAGAGACTTACTTGATAGTGTAGCAAGCAATAAATAAATGCAATGTTATGGTATTCTTTGCAAAACTAAACCAAGAATCTTAGGCAAAATAAACAGCAAGAGCAACCAGCAAGTCTTGCTTCAACAGAAAATTAAGAAGAAAGAAGCTTGCTGCACTCAAATTTGAGCTCATGTATGAATAGGAGCTCACATCAGACGTCATACATGTTTTGTAATCCAATGCTTCCTATCCTCTTTTGTGTCCATTTTCTGTTAGTTGGACTTGATATTAGTATCTGTTAGTTAAGGCGGTGATTAAATTACATTAAGTGCATATTTGGTGCAAATTTTGTGAAACATGGGACCAAGCTTCTTCTATCTAATTTGTTGCAAATTAAGGAGATGCAGCTTTAGATGGTGATTTTCCTCACAAAGTACCAAATCACAACAGACAGACCAGTTCAAAAGCTAGAACGAGACAACTAAGTAACAGTTCAAAAGCTCCTTAAAGTTGCTTTAATCATCAAAGGCAAAACTTGCATGTCAGGTGTACAATCAAGGCATCAACCACTCACTGCTTTCACATCAAATTCCAAGACAAAATAAAATGATTTAAAGATAATCTCAATCAAGAACTGCTAAACTGCTTGAATCAAGCATATATATAGAGAAGTATAGAATACAATGCCCTTGTCAACTCCAAGAATAATAGACACGGTTTCCATTGAGAGGGAGAAGCAAACGAACCTTAACAGTACTGATTGTAAGAGACGCTCATAAAAGAACCATCTAAAGAGATTATTATAAGATACATGCTCTTGTATGTGATTCGCAGAACAACAATTGGTTTATCAACGGCATATCAACAAAGGGAGAGAACTTCAGAAAGTAGACACCAAAACGAACCATCAATCTAACCTGCACTGTCTGGGAAGGAATTTGGGTTCTGCCACATTGGTGATCCAAGTACAAATAAGTATCAGTATTCAATGAATTGTGGAACCGACAAGCCTCACGTTGTCGATCAAGAGCCTTCTCAACTAGATGTTCCAGTCTTTTCTCGGGAACCAAAACTGATGGGGGAAGCAATTTCTCCAAATTTTCTAGAATCTGTGACCTTGACTTCACACCTCCACCATCCTCTCCCATAATTAACCCTCGGGAAGGAGAGATAACACAGGCAGTTAGCTCATGAACACGGTTCAAGTTAACATGAAGAGGCACAATTTCACTCCTTAAAGTTTCCAAAGCAGCAACCACTTTATCCATTTTCAACAATTCTAGGAACTTCTGTTCCAACATCAAGAAAGATGCTAACTTTATAGTGGACTCGTCCAAAGAACCAATTTTCTGAGATGTTCGCACACCGTCATCCCATTTTCCTTCCATTACTTGTTGTATAAACAAGTTCACCACTGGTGAGTGCAACGGTATTCCTGACTCCTCTTCCAAAAGAGCACCACTCTTCTCATAACCAAGTGAATACAAAGCTCTAGTTATGATCTTGACAAAATCCGATCTTTTGATGACCCCTTTGGAGCCAACAGTTTCTCCATCCTCTTGGGAGGTTAGAGGCCTAGCCATCAAATCCCCCAAAGAGAAAGGCACTGCTTCTGCAACAGATGAATGCTCTAACAAGTCGTCAGATTCTCCTGATGGCAATTTTACACGTTTCAAGGGCGGCTCAATATCCTCTACAACTCCCATGAAAGTCCAGCTCAGGCCATATATAAACTACAAGAGACAACGAAATCAAGCTTTAGAAACTTGATATATTAAGCAAGACTATAAATTGAAACAGACAATTACTGTCTGGGCACAATTTAGGACCGTAAGTACTGAACTTGTAACTGATACCATCATCGATAACCCAGCAGCTGCAACAATTTTGCTAGTGGTAGTAAAGAAATGTAAAGTTCAATTTAGAACATGAAAGAACTCATGCACATCCAAAAGAGCAACTTTATTGATTACTTGACCTCAAACAATTGTGCATTTTCATGAATTTCCAATTATCAACAAAAATGGAACTGGGCTTGTAACTTCTACAGAAAATATCAAAAACCCAGAAAGGAAACCAACAGATTGAGAGCAAACAGAAGGGAAAATAAACAATCAGACAGAAAGAAAGGAGTAGAAGCAACCAAAGAAATAATCTCACCAGAGAGCATAAACCAGAATGATAAGTGAACAGATATGGAGAGAGCAATCAATCCAATAATAGAGAGGAGAGAGATTTGGGGTTAAATTTATACTAGAGAGAGAATGCGTACAGAAAATGAACAACAGAGGCGTGGAAGAGTCTTTTCTTATGGAAAAAGGAAAGGGATAACCATATGTTACTCCCACTCCCAATGTTCCCTAAACTTTCGGTGTCTTTGTTAATTTGTCAAATTTAAATATTACCTAATATTTGATCATATTAAACGATACACAACGTGATTCTACAAATGTTTTTGGATATATTCAAATCTTCCTTTGTTTCCCATAACATATGTTCAAGATATTAGATTACGAAGGAAACAAGCTTGTAAAGTTTGACAGACAGAAATATTTAGCTAGTATGCAACCTTTTAATTATTTTTTTAATAAGCTCAATTTGGATAAGGCATAGTAAAAAGTTCTAAATCCAATTGTCCTAACTCAAAATCAACAAGTAATTCGAAATTAAAAATATTCAAACATGATCCAAGTTTAAGCCGATTAAAATAAGTTTGGTTGAGATTCAATTCAAGCTTGAGTTCGAACTTGAATTCATATTTTATTGTTGTTTTAATTATAAGTACACGACTTAATTGTAGTTAGCGTCGATAAATATGCATCCAATTACTGAATCTTCAACTTTTATTTTCTCAATTCAACACAATAGAAGAACATGAACAAATCTCAAAAAATCAAGAATTTTATTAAATCAAAGTCTAAGTCTAAGATATCAGATTTTAATGTCCGTCCCATTTAGATATAATAGTTACTAAATCTTTGAATTCTTAATGAATCTTGAAGGCTTTCTTATTCATCTTATAAGATTGTCTTTCATCCTTATCTCTAATTGTTTAATCTAGCTCCTAACTCGCTCTTTTTGCCTCACAACTTGTTTGTCAAAGAGTTTCCATTTGCTTTCAATTGCCTATTCTTTTAATAAAACGAATCCCAACATGGTGCTAATACGATGCTAGACTCCTAAGTTCAAGATAACGATATCGTATAGGTATTGACGAGCCTGGATCAATATTCAACTCTCTGAACAACGAAACAAGGCACAAGACTTGCGAAGAGGCAAGAAAGAAAATGAGCAATGTTAAGCATTGGTATTCATTGGTACGTATTGGCGAAAATCTTCGACAAAATGCTAAATTCGCATGTGAAACTGAAAGAAAGCTTGAGACGGGCATTATGTGGAAGGTTAGCTGGATCACATACATGACGAGAATATACGAGAGTTCCAACTTTCAAGATGACTTAGAAAGTAGATCAAGTATGATGCGGGTTTTGGGAGAATTTAAAACCTTGTACGAGTTGACTTGATTAAGGCTAAGTTCTTGATGGATTAAGGACTTAGTGTGTGCTCAAGTAAATGGATCATGACTAATAGAATTAGCATGGGTAAGCATTGGATGAATCCAAGAGGCGAATAAGATCATAGTGAATGAATATTAGCTATAAGAGATAAAGATTATAGAAGGATTATCTGAAGATAGAGGAGATCTCTGTATATATGAATAGATCATTCTTAGATAGATGTAATCTTTTATTTTGTTATTGTGATGTAGCTTAATCCTATTAGATAAAGTCTTAATTGGATGGGGATGTGTATAATGTAATCTGATAAGGATAAGATTGTGATCTTAGCTAGTAGAGTTCTATTAGAATTTTAACTTGGTGATATAGAGATGTTTATAAATAGCTCATTTGAGCCTTGCTTTTCTCAAGAAGAAGTGAGAGATGAGTGTGGGAGACACGTAGAGATTAAGAGAGTATTCCTTTGTATACTTTGAGAAAAGTAATGAAGGTCGGCTTTTATCTGTATCTCGTTCTCGTATTCTCTTGTTGTCATAAATATTAAGTTCTTTTGTAGTTTTTCTTGCAAGGTGTGAGATTGAAGTATTACAAGAGTCGTTAGGCGTTTTGAAAACAAGTAGGTTGGTCGACAATCACAGGATAATCTGATAAATCTTACTTTATCAAAGCTAAATGAGATTGTCCTGCAAAGAGATTAGCGCATGTTGTGTGACCATTGCTTTGAAATCACTTATGAGGTAGGTATTTTATTAAATTTATGATATTAATATGTGTGTTTGGATATGTTTACATTGATTATTTGATGTTTTGTGGTTTTTGAATTAGAAAAAAAATTAAGAATTTGTGAGAGACAAGATTGTAATGTGGTCCATTGGATTTTATTTTTTAGAAAATATATTTTGAATTTTTATTTGGAAAATTCATTCTTATTACAAGAATTAATGTGTGCTGTCATTGCAGATCAACCTCATGTTTCCATCTGTTTCATCAAATTCCACATCTGAAGAAGATGAATTTTGAAGAACTCGTGTAGATGATATTGACTCAAAAAGGTACCATGCCTGCTAAATGTCGGCAGGCAAAATATTTCATCGCGCGAAGTTAAGCATGATTCCAGTCTTATCATGTTCTGGTTCTTCTTAGGCCCCATATTCGAATTGTATGATCATCACTGCATGAAGCCAGCATGTGAAGATTTCCAGGGTTCCAGCTCACGCAGTTAACAGCTCCGGAGTGCCCAGGCAGTGTCAACAGTAATTCTCCTGAATATCGATACCATATGTACACCTGCAGTCAGAAATGTAATATCTCTATTTGATTAGAAGTTTGTGCAATGAAGCTGTCTTCAGCCTGAATCTGTCATTTTATTGATATTTTCTCAGGTTTTCAGAAACCTGATTCTGATCCCGAAAAGTTCTGTTTTATATGGATAACGATTAGTACCTGAGAATCCTCGCTTCCACTTGCCACAAATGATTCCTGGAATCCACCAAAACAGGATCTGATGATAAATCTGGTACATTTTTTACCATTATACATGCAACAAAACTTGGGATCTCCTTCGATTAACCATAGATGAATTTCTTGATTCAGAAGATTAACCAATAGAAATCTATTGTCCCTTGATAATGAAAACGAAGTGATTATTTCGCTCTCTGCAATTCGTTTCACAAGCTGCCGTTCCCTGTCAACTATCCTTATTACATTATCGCTGCATAATCCTATAAATTCCCTTCCAGTATCAGTTAAGATGAGATCTAAAATCTCGACACTCGTGTCAAGCTCATTCACAAGATTTATCTTTTGACCATCGAACTTCCAAACACAGATACTTCTGCTACAGGTTCCAGCAAATATTGATTCGCCATCAGACATCCATCCGCAAGAAACCAAGCGAAATTCATGCGTATAATCACAATGGCGTACTCCGGATTCTACATCCCAACGTATAATCATCTTATCTTTTCCCAAAGTAAGAATGCTTGTGTCATCTGGACTCCATGAAACACTAATCACAGGTTTCTGATGACCGTTTAGTCTGTGTTTCAATGAAAATTGGCCATCTTCCTTAACCTGAAATTGTTAATTTTGACATATCAGTTCAGTCGAAAACAGAAGTGAAAATAAGCATATGAGCACTTCATGAGGAATACCTGTGTTCCTCACTGGAGAAGTAATCATAGGCCAAAACTTACCTCCCATATTATTGCTGACTTATCCTTGGATGTAGAAGCCAGATGATTTCCATCATGAGAAAATTTCAGAAACCAAACTTGGTCACTATGCCCTTCCAGGATCTGTTCAAGAAACCACCAAAACGTTCAGACTCTCTCCTTCTTTTTACTGCTATATGAACACTTAAGGGATTAATTGAAAATCATCAAGCCAGGATAAATTTACCTGCAACGTCTCTGAAGGAATGTATTTTCTTTCGCAGCGGTGATCCGAGCACAAAGAAATATCGCCATCAGGAATATTGTGGAACCGACAAGAATTACGTTGCACATAAAAAGCTATCTCAAGTAAATGCTCCAATCTTTTCTCAGGAACCAAAACTGATGGGGAAAGCAAATTCTTCAATTTTTCCACAATCTTTAACTTCGAATTTGCACCTCCAACATCCTCTCCCGAGATTAATCTTTCTGGAGGAGCGGTAAGACAGGAAGAGAGCTCAGAAACTCGGGCCATGTTGACACCAAGAGGCACAATTTCTTCCCTTAAAGTTCTCGTGGCTTCATTAACTTTCACCATTTTCAACAAGTCAAGGAACTTCTGTTCCAACAGCAAGAAAGTTGCTAACTTTATAGTTTCACCATCAAAAAGATCGATTGTAATCAACGTGCCTACGCATTCTTCCCATTTCCCTTCCATCACTAGCTGTACCAACGGTTTCAACTTGGATAGGTGCAATGGAATTCCTGACTCCTCCTCCAAAGCAGCAGCAGTCTTGTTATAACCTAGTGAATACAAACTACTAGTTATGATCTTGATGAATTCGGACCTTTTGATGACTCCTTTAGATCCAATAGTTTCTGTATCCAAAGAGCAAGATACTGTTTTTGTAACAGATGAGTGTTCCAATGAGGTTTTGGAATCTCCACTGGACATTATTTCACGTGTGGAGCGTCCGTCAGAATTCTCCATGCCTCCCGTGAAGTGATCAGCTCAACGTGTATAATCTGCAACAGAAGTAAACTGTAGATGAGAGGCGAGAAGTGCACAACAAAAATCAAGACGAAAAGATTCATAGAACTACAAGCATCTTGAATTGAAAAAGAAACAAGAAAAGACCTTACTTTTGGTTATACAAAATATACATTTGACAACAAAAATCTGTTCTTGAAATTTTTAGCGATAACCCAAAAGAAAAACTGAGGATGAACTTAAGAAAGAATATTGATTAGTATGCTGATAAAACCAGCAAGACAAGAAGTTGACAAGAAAAGAAGACAATCTTGAACTGAAAAAATGATCCGATCGAGAATCGAAATGCTGCAATCTTGGTAGTTCTGATAGTAAAGAGAAACTGAAACTAAATTCAGAAGATAGCCATGAACTCATTCTACATCCAAATGAACATCTCTGATACAATTTGGAATTTACTTGAATCGCCAATGATCAATCTCTATCTTTAAACTTGAGGAAATTGATTTGCTTACTAGGGAGAAGAAGAAAAGGAATGAAGAAGAAGAAATTACCATAAACTAAAAGCAGGAATGAGAAAAGAAGGTTACCCTGAAAGATAGATGAAGATAGCCAGAGAGTAAGGAAGCCCCAAATGGAAAGAGAAATCCTGTGGAACTGAGAGACTTTTGACGTTGGAAACTACAAGAAATGAGAGGGCGCGAAGGAGGATGGCGAGAGTGATTTTAAGATAAGTTTAAAACGTTGCGTATTATGTAGTAATGAAAATAGTTTAAAATTAAATAAAATTAAAGAATTTAGAAATAATCGAAGAATATTATTTTTACTTATTGAAAAAATTTAAAATTTGTGAAAAATAATCGATTAATTAATAAATTGGTAATTTTTAATATTAAATATTATTAAACTAAATCAAATCGAAAAGTTAAAAATTGAATCAAAAATGATTCGATTCAAGATTTTTATTGTTAAACTACTGAATCAGTTACGTTTTTAAAACATCGGGAAGATAGAGCACAACATCCAGATGTTTTTTTTCTTGACAATTTGTTTTTGAAATATTTCTGTTTTTGATAATCTCATCCTTTCTTTGTTATATGCATATTATAGAGAATTATATATACTAAAAAGGGTTGCTTCTTTTAGAAATTTGTAAAAACAAGCATTTGATGTTCGAAATTAATTTAGTATTTTTACTATCGCAATTACACAAATATTAACATACATAATGTTTATGTTGGACAATAGGTAAATAAAAAAGAAAAAAGAAAAATACCAATTAGCTAGAGGATAAATAATTAAATATTCCATTTATATAAATGAAGTATCAGATTACATTTCATTTACTAGTAAAAATGAACAGAGAGATAGATGGAATTAGGGATGTCATGAGTCGACCTCAAGCCCTGAAGTCAACTAAGTTCACAACAATTCGGCCCGAGCTTGAGTCGAATTTTATTTTAAAAAACAAAATAATGACATTTTTTGGCTACTTCGGCCTGAGCCAGGGATCGGTAATGCAAAACTACATCGTTTTATGAAAAAACGACTTCTTTTTGCATTGACGGGCCCAAGTAACTTGAGCCTAGGCTTGTTGACATCGGATTGAGTCCAGACTCTTTTGTCATCCCTAGATGGAATGGAATTTGTGATTTGATATTTTTAATGAATAATTGACACAATGCTAGTGACTTAATAACCAAATTACCAATCTAACATACTAATAATATTAGCAAATTTCTCTCTTAAAGCTTAAGAACTCCAATAGTATTTGAACATATTAGCCAACAATCACGAATCATCATTTCAAGTGAATCCATAGCATGGCATTAAATAGCCATTTGTTTACTTTAAAGTTCATCCTACTTAACAACGAGTAGTCATCGAGACATTTTTGCTAACAATTGTATATAAAACTAAAAACGGCAGAGCGTAAGCAGGAGATCGAATCAAGCGGGGGACGAGGAAAAAGATACTGGTTTTCCTGGTAGAGTCTGAGCTTAACTTCATAATATGTTAAGGGCTCTTTTTTATTTAACTTTTAAATGTCCTGTCTTATTTCAGACGTTATCATTCTATATAGCAACTATCAAATGCAAAAGCTTTCCCACAGAAACAAAAGAATAGATGTCTCTTCCCTGACGAATCCTCTGATGACTGCATGACAGGAGTGGGATTATAATGTTTGTTTTTGGAACACAATGTGACAATATTATCACAAAATGCTCCTAAAGCTTGGATTTCTTACTGGAAGATTCCCGGGACCAAAGGGGAGGAATAATTTTGAAATCTTGCACCGGCTGTGGCTGTTCCTGCTGTTTCTTCTCTGCTTCTTCATCTTCTAAAATGTCCTTAGAGAAAGCATTAGGGTTCGCTTTGATGCAATTCTGCAAAGCCACAAAAGGATGCACACAGTCTGAGCCCTGCTGGAAAGGAAAACCATCCCCAAGTTAGTTGACACTTTCATCAAGTTTAAACAGCATTATGTGTTTCATTCACTGCTATTTACTCTACATGAAGAAAAAGAAAGTAAATCCATAATTTTTTTTTTCAATTGTATCAACATCTAATATAAATTATATGCTCATATCACGAACAGAGAGCATTTACATTTGCACTATCAACCCTCCACATCCCTCGTTAGGGAAATTTCAAATCGCAGCATCAGCCAACATTAGTCAATTGTCAATGAAACCCAACAACTGCTACAAGAATTAAAACAATGCAAATACACGTAAAATCCATCAATCAGGAGCAACACATCATGTTCAATAGTAATGTTTTAAGGATCTGATTTACAGAATAATAAATAATCATCCTCATAAGTATGAATTCGTGTATTCAAACGTATCATACAATTTTATCTACTCTTTTATTTCTTTTATGATATATATACAATTACAGAATATATGTATAATTTTTTTATTTCACATATATGACATTTCACGTATGAGGTGGGTGTCAAATTCCATATCAAAAAAGGTTTTATTAACCTATGAAAAAGACACTTGATCAATTCCTAGTTAATTATTTTGAGGTCTGTGGTTCTCTTGACCCGAAACGCGGTTGATGTTAGTTTAATCTGGACTTGAGGGTTTAAAAGTAGTATTGCTTTGATATTAAGCAGAAATATCGGACATATAACTGATGCAAGTGACAAGAACATGACCAATGAGCAACTCCTAATAAACTTCTAATCGGATTCCTTATCAAAAGAAATATGATAGATGATGAATTATGATGTGAGCCAAAGATTCATTGAAAGGAGATTGTGATATTCCACATTAAAGATGGATGCCAAATCCCACAACAGAAAGGAGAGGTGAGGTGAAAATTGTTACAATCTTATGAAAAAAGCTACTAATCAACTCTTAATTAATTATTTTCGAGCCTGTTACTCTTTTAAACCTGTATTTTTTAGTTTTTAATTCTCTTAACCTCAAAATGTAACCTATTGTTAATTCAGTCTAAATTTGTTGCATGACAACATATGAGTGATATCTCCTCCTATACAAATTCACATTTTCAGATAAAATATTGATAAGAGGGAAATAATACTGAATATAGCAGTACAAAAGCTGTGACCATAGGAATGAAAACGATTATCCAAAAGCTGGCTTTAAAAGGTCAACTAGTGTTGCATCAAGGTTACCTTTTCCTCAGCAGTACTTTTGAGAAAACACAGGAAGGCATCTGAAAACTGAGCCCCACAAGGACCATTACGCAAGTCAGCTATGCATGGACATTCTAACGCCTTCTGAGCCTTGACCTCGAGAGACTGAGAAATCCATAGGTAACATGTTCATCTACAATTCTGAATCATGGGGCAAACTCCACACAGGCCTGAAGAAGTAGACTAACCTCATTCTTGTCACCGCCATAAGCTATAGCCTCTGCATATTCAATAAACAATAAACCCATCAAATTTTGCATCCATTTCTAAACCAAACCAACCAACCAACAGAGATTAACAACGCAGAAAGCCTACAGAAGTTAAAGCATATGACAGGAGAAATACGCTAGAATTCCCAACAAGCTTCACAAATCAAAAAAGAATTTCCATACACTAGTAATGCTTAACATTAACCCTTGAAATATGCGTGAAATACTCAACGTCCAGAACCAATTACAACACAAACAACAGTCTATCTATCCTATTTCAGGCCTCCACTAAATCGCATTTCAGTCAGCCGTTGCTCAGAAACAAATTATATTAGAGATTCATTACAAGCTCCAAGCAAGAACAATAAATACATGTCTGCAGCTGACATGGTTACTTGTTCATTAGAAATTAGGTAATTTATTTAATGGGAGAATCAAAATTATTCGGGATCAAATAAAATATTCAAAACGCTGTTTATCCAATCCCCTAATGTTCCCTTTTTATAGATAACCATTAATGCTAAAGCTGGGCATAGAACATTAGCGGTCATGATAAGTAGCAGGGCATCAGTTAGAACAAAAGACTGCATCTTGTTGGCAAAAAAGTTTGTATCTTGTTTTTTGTTGACTAAGATGACGATATTGAGATTCCAGCGAAGCAAGTCCTAGCTCTTTTTGTCTCGATAATAAATGAGCATAAGGGGTAGCTAAAACAAAAACAACAAAGACCTTCAATAAGAGATTCCATGGGAACAGACGATGAAGGCGATGGCGGCGACTGGTGGGTGGTCGGAGATTGATCAACAGCTGCAGTTGCCTCCGCGCTTTGAGCTTGACCCATTCCGTTCTGCTGACTATTAATTGCTTGAAGAGAAAGAGAAACTAAATTAGTTTTGAAATGTAGTCACTCCTTTTGTATTTTGAGTAGGGATGGTAATAACGGATTGAATTTGAGCTACTTATGATTGAGGTCGATTTAAACTTTATATTTCAACTTGGGCCTAACTTGACAGTTTGCACCCAAATCTTGGGTCTGTTTGAATTTCGCATGACCTGAAGCTAGGCTAGCCTTAAAGACCTATTATCACTCTAGACAAGTCAACGATAACACCTATTATATATATTATATCACTAAGGCTCCGTTTAGATGGAAGGAAAGTAAAATAAATTTAGAATTTGATTCTTCGGAAAATAAATATATGGAAAGTAAAAATATTCACATGTTTAGATGCTTATAAGAATTCTAATAAAAAAGTTGAGTAAATTTTTATTATAATGTTTGGTATGCAACAATATTTTATAGAATGTAATTTAATTTTGACTTGTGTTTTCAATTATATTCCTACAAACCGAATAAAAATTGAAATCTTTAAATCATGTTAATTTGTAATACAAGTTATATTTTTAATGTTAAATTTTCTCATTTATGATATTATAATCATAAAAAATTGTTGTATCATAAATATAGTATTGAAAAATACTAAAAAAAATCTCAAACGAGTACAAATATAAGTCTTAAAATTCAAATCAAATATCAAAATTTTTTCTAACATTGAAAAACAAATTTAAAATCCTGCTAATGGGAGAACAATAAGAATAGTTGAAGAGGAGGTAGGGTTTTATAAAAGAGTTGTCGTAGAGTTAAGAGAGATGGAAGGATTGAATTGGCTAGTGTATTTTTAGATTAAATCTTGATGAAAGTAATCTAAATACTAAGAGAAGTGATGAGATTTGGAATCCAAGTAAAGTGCTACTATTTTCTCTAACTACTTAAAAAAATGACTCTAACGTGCTAATATAAACTTTAGGGAAAAGATTACTTTCCCAAGTAAGAACCTATGCTAACCAAACAAGGCCTAAAAGTTAACATGCTTCCAAGAATGAACTTAATTTCTCATTAAAGATACTTATATCATAATGATTTTCAATGATATTCCAACCATTTGGTCAATAACTAAAAGCCTCCTAAATGAAAGGATCCAAAAAAAGGTCTATAAAGTGTGACTCTAACCAAAATAAGCAGATATGCATGCAAATTCATCCTTCAAATGTCAACTAAAGTGGCTTGAAATGCCATCAATCAAGCCTAAAAGTTGTTACAAACTCAAACCTTCTTCAATACTTACCAATAGCTCAAGAAGTGTAAGTTATTCAATAAAAACAATATTTTGTCAATTCATCATCATATCATATATCTATGATGTATATTGAAAGTGAAAGCACAACACTATTAAGCTTAACTCTACCATTCTACAAACATCTTGGATAAAAATGACTCAGAAAATATGTAGAACTTTAGCTTATCTAGTCACATCATGTTAGAGGCAATGTCACGAGTTTTATTTATTAATCTGAAAGAAACTATACAAGTATATGAAAGTTAAACTATATACATCTTTATTTATAAGATTTATGGTAGTCCAAATTGGTTTCTTGCAAAAAGAAGTAAATTGAAAAGAAAAGATTAAAAAATATACCAAAAAAGTATGCGAGATAACTTACAACATATAAATCGACTAACTGTTCTAACAATAAAAGCAAATGGGCTAGCAAATTGTTATTGTTGAAATCATTAATAGTTACCACTTAATCTACTAATGAAAAATTATTATATTAATCATACTCAATTATATGATAATTTTATTAAACCAATGCATGATAATTAATAAATAGATTTACCTTTATCATCAGATATTATAAAAATTAGTTAGATGAAATGTATCCATTATAGTCACATTCTCTATCCCTGTCACAATATAAAAACAGAAAATATAAGATAATATGGTAGATGACTATTAAAATTATACAAGTAAAAACTAACATATCATAAATTATAGGGTTCACCTTAAACATTTTTAGTACCTAACTAACTTTGAGAACATATTAACACTTCTAGAATTTTAGGATGAACTTTAACTATGATGAAGACTCACTGTCTAAAAACCAATACTAAAAGCAAACTCAACCATAGATACTTTAATTGCTAACAAATCTTGTTTAATTACTTGTGTAATGAAATATTGAGCTTCACTTGACTTCACAATGATAATGTATAACATTTTTCCTTAATTATGGTAATAATATCTAACTCCAAATTGTTATAGAACTCCTTCATACTATAAGAAATCATGACCTTTTTCCTCTATGAATTGCTTAAAACAAAGATCCAAGAGTCTAACTTTGCTTGATGATAATCTATCAACAAAAGATAAACTTGATACTTGTAACACCCCAATATTATAAATTACATCCTATGGACATTCTAATATATAATCTATAATAATAGCGAGTTAACTATCTCATGTTCACTTTATAACATAGCAACTTATCCAACTTAGTCATGACATCAACTAGTATACATAAAAGTCACCAAATTTTAAAAATAACAAACCATTCCTCATTTCATAATATAAACCATTATTTACAATGTAGCATTTCATATAGATACATTTTTAGCTTATCAAAATCATAATTCAGTTTACAAAATGTGCTACATAAATGAGGAAATAATCCAAAAACTAAAAATTAATTTTCTTTCCCCAGCTGATCGACCTTTGAGCCATAACTTGAACCAAAATGTAGTCTTAGTAGCTAGTCATCGCTCTATCTTGAATTTGAAATTATCAATGTTGCAATTTTGGGTAAGTTTTGCAAACTCAGTTGAGGTAACAATCATCGATGATTCACTCAATTCATACAACACCTCATCACACATCTTTGCATTTTGCAAGAAATATCACATATCACATTCTCATTCAAATACAAAGTACCAAAATATTTTAATCAGTCAAACACACATATTAAAATGTATATGCAATGCTCGTGAGACTCACTTTCACTTATTATTGTTGTTGTTGTGACCAAGTACCTTTTTACTAACCTTTATCTCTCGTGGATACTGAGTTGTATTAGATAATGTCTCATATCCCTTAGTGGATACCGGGTACTTTTACAACTGAGCCTGAGGCTCTGATCATAATATAAGCTATAAGCTCTTTACACTGGCAACTCCGGTCACAACTGTCTTTATCTTTCATGCATTCATGTAATGGAATGCTTCACATTTTCATATTCTCAATCAATGACATGATTTCACATTCACATTCAGAACACATTTATCATCGGACCCTAGTTTGGCATTCAACAAGATTGTTGAGTAACATTTATTTCATCCAATTCACATACAAAAAGCACTTTAATATCATATTCATCAAATCAGAATCTTCGGACCTTCGTGTCCGGAATCAATATAATCAATCACACATTCATAAGATAATGCAAGTATAATCAAAACAAACAATTAATTGATTGAGACTGTCTAGGTTACTCACAATTGCTCCCCTTTTGCTTAATGCCTTGAAGTTCTAGCAATATCTGGAAGTGGTCGCTCTACTTGCTTTTCTATATACAATCAAATACATTTATGTCACTCGTGTATTTTCACGAGAATAATCAATTACAAATACATTTATGAATGTATCATATAACTTGCATGTTCAATGACAATTTCTCAGGTATGTTTCTTTAATACTTTTTATAATCAATTTCAACATCTTCCAAATATTCTTTTAATCCTTAATACCCTTTTATTCACTGTAATTCCTTCAGTCAACATCAATTAAATTCATTAAGAGCTCATCAAAACCTACATACTTCATATGGTAACATTCTTACTTGAAATAGTTTGAAAAACATCCAAAACATCACTCTTTGATAAAGCCTCTCGGGTCACAATCGTGCTTGTGTATGATTGTGACTTTCTTCCTTCATCAGTAAAGCACGATCGCGACTTCCTTCATGCTTCAGTAGAGTCGTGATCGTGCTGAGGCACGATCGTGACCTGCTGTGTTTTCTTCCTTCTTTCTTGCCATTTTTGACCTAGAATTAGACATTTTTGGGCAACACTTTCTTCTAATCAAAATTTTCTCTATGTCTTAAGTTTCTAATGACACAAAAACCAGATATTTTGGTTTATTATCGTGTAAGTTATAATCAAAATACTCCATACTATTTCTTATACCACAATAGAAAACAACTCACAACTTCAAGCCAAATTTTAAGACTCTTAAGGACAAATATAAAATTCAATTCCTTCATAAAAAATGTAGCCATATGTCCCTAAGTTAATCTAAATTAAGATAAACTCATTTAGAAATCTACATATCAAAATATAAGCAAAGCATTGAAGCATGTTCAATGAAAATATTCCAGTTCATAATATTCCAGCACACTTAAACATTTTCATCCTAAACTCATCAATCAGTCGCTTCCAATTTAATTCAGGTGGCTCTAAATTTTTATGGAGATAAAGAACAATGTATTATGAATTCGTTGGTTTAATTCTCATGTCATTCAGAGGTTGGATGAAAAAGTTATAGCCAAAACACTCAAAGCTTTTCTAGTTCATATTCAGACTTCAAAAACCAAAATTATACACGCAATTCTTTTCATAATCAATAACAATCCAAAACCCAAAATGGGACCTATAGCCATACGATTCTATATCACATTTTCTGCTCTTGTTTTTGTTACACTCAAAAACTCAAGACAAACAAATTAAAATCCCTGATTACTAACAACCATAAAAAACAGATGACTATTCACGCAACTCCATTTCAGTTCAGCTTTTCTGCACTTTTCCATTCTTTTTCTGCATGTTATCTTCTGTCCATTCACTATTTCACCAACTCTCATTAAACTCAGATTTTTACAAACCCATACACTTTCTACACACTCTCTATTCACAACTCTTCCAACTAACTCATTCATCAAATGTATTCACCGAAACTACACTTCTCAAACCACGCATGCATGTATTCATTTACACAATAAAGCATCATAGAAATCACTTACTTGATTCATCAAGGCTTTCAGCAGTGAGAGTGAATCAAAGACACAAATATACAGCTAATTTTTTGGTGTTGAATAATACAAGAAGAGAATTTGGTAAACAGTGCTCTCCGTGGTGAAGAACAAACGATAGTCATTTTCCATATTAAAAACAAAGTAACATCTATTCTTAATTCTCTATCACATGTCACTTCTGTATGTGAGCCAATTGTCACTACAAACTTAGCCCACATGTCACACTTCCATTTGTTCATTATTTTACATTTGTTCCTAGTATAAAAATATCCCAAATTTTCGAAAATATTCTAAAATTCATCAAAAATTTCGAAATAATAGTAATAGTCTCCAAATCATTTTTCAACACATAAAAATCACAATTTGCATTTTGATCACATCTATAACTCAATTATACCCAGAAAATGTCAATAAATACATGTACAATTATTTCATGAATTTCAACACAATTCATATATTGAAATATGCCTATTATGCATGAAATGCAATTCTAATTGCTCAGTATACACTATTCTAGGGTCCTAGCCCCTAACATGGGATATTGGGACGGTACAATACTAAACTAACATGATCCAATTCTTTCTCTATCTTTTACTAACAATAGATAAAAAAATCATAGTGAAAGTTTCTATTGATATCAAATGTTGTTGAACTTAATCAATTAAAACTTTAGATAAAAGTTTGAGTTTATTACATCTTATACCATGAGTCTAACAGAGAAATAATTGTCATGACATTATCAATCATGTACCATTGACTATCAAATTTGTTCATTACCTTCTCTATCATTGTTCGAATCATCTCATTTGGATCGGTGATCCACTTAAATAATGTTAACTTGATCTTGCATGTGTTATAAAAAAATGTAAAGTTGGATAGTTTGTTCCAGAAAACAACTGAATAATAATATAAATACCTTAAATTTCTCACAAGTTGCTTTTGCTGAATCTCATCACTCTTTTATAAATAAACAATTACAATGAGAATCTCACTGTTTCAACTCGATAAATACTTAATATATTTAATTGTTGACTCTAGCATCTTGAATGTAAAATTCCATTTATTAGACAATTCATAACTAACTTCTTAATTTGTCAAATACGTAGTTCTATTGTATTTTGTTCAAACTTTTTAATCCATTTAATTGTTAACTCTAATACACTACATTATTATGGATTACCTTTACCCCTTATTTGATTATCTTCAAGCCTTTCATCACCATTAAATTCATTATATGCATAAAATAGTACACATGGAAGAACCTCTCATTCATCAATAAACTCTTTATCCATAACTTAGTCTTAACATCGTCGATCATAGCATTGTTTGTGCTATAAGTATCTAAAGTTATAGTTTTCATTTTGATGTTCAAATCAATCAAGCACTTGACCAATACATTTGTTAAAATATCACTTGCATGAAGGCCTAAAAGATAAATAACCCACTATTTAGAAACATAATCAAATATCAATTATAACATAATCAATGAACAAATGATAAACAAAATTAAAAAAATATTTATTTTTCTTAGGATTCGACTATATAAAGTCCAATCATTGTTAATATTGTAAGGCCCCAAATTGTAGCCTAGTTGGAATGTTTCATTAAACATGTATTCCATATGACTTAATTATGTTTTTA
>JANZXR010000003.1:5292910-5319064 GCA_027575705.1 Erythroxylum echinodendron
TTTGAATTTATGGTATGTAATATGATAGGCACAGTATGAATGATACGTTAAGAACTGTATGGTTGATTTGAGATTCTAAAATGCATGTGTAAAATATTTTTTGTTTGTTTGCTTATACTGTCTTGTGTGGCATCCACATATCCTCCAGGGGGTATTATGTGGGTGTTACAAATATGATACGTTATCATTGGCATATAATCCATTTTTTATTGAAAGTCATCCATAATATTCGATGTAATGGCAACTCATCTTTGATAACCGACAATGTTTTCAATGTCAAATTCTAACGGTCTTTAGAGATCTTAAAGATGTCTTTCTTGATGGTATTACAAGTTAGAATCAAAAAGATCGAATAAAGTAGGGTAGCAAACATTCTGAAGTCTTAATTATCTATAAGAGAGAGTGGATACTCATTCCTTAATTATGGTAATTTTGTAAGTAAATGCTTGCATCTCACAAGATCAGAGTTTGTGGCAGTCATTTCACTTTTAAATGTGACATTCCACCTTTAGAACCTCCAACTAAAATCTTATGTTAATATTTACTTTCCTCTTTATCAACTTCATCACTTGATTTAGTCTTTATGAAATGATTCTAAATATCACTTTTTATCTGTGATAGATGATTCCTCAGAATAAACTACTTATTTACTTGATAAATGATTTAAGTACCAAATTGGAATTCTCTAATGCACTGACTTGTGATATTGAAGTTTTAACTTCATCCATCTTTAACAATTATAAACAAGATAATCACGAAACCGATTTGAGCTAAAGAATATTAAACCAATATAATGCAAACCAAAGAATAAAGATAGTTTTTAAATCAATATTCTTTAAACCTATATTCAATCCTTTTTGTATGTATCATGCAAACTAAAGAATGAAAATAACATAATTGACATAATATAAGAAGAAGTTATAACATGCTTTAAACTATAGACTAAAAGTTCACTTTAATCCTAATGTTTTCACCAAAATATAAGTTTAACATTTTGGAGCATTTCTTAACTTTTTAAAACATTCAAAATGAATCTTAGAAAGATAAAAATTTAAATAAGGTTAAGTTTTCATTTGCGAAGTGCCACGTAAGTACTTATTTGAATGTTAATATATGGGACCTATTGCCATATGTATATCATGTAACAATATGAGCCTAGTTGTCTAATATATCATTAATTTAGTTTTTAAATTTAAATTCTCAACAAAACTTAATTTAATTACAATACATCTTGATTAGCATAAATAACGTAAGTATATCCCTTTTTAACTAAAATTCATAATCTAACATTCCCCAAGCTTAATGAACCATAATCTATAATTTCTATGAATTCTTAAAAGGTCCAATCTTGGATAAGAAACGTGCTTGCCCCCTGCAATTTATTACATCCCTCCAAAACCAACCATGGAGGCTGCGAGAGCTGAAGCCGCAACTTGTAATCTTCTTTGCTGTAGATTCTGTTTTCAAGAAAATATGGTTAAACCTAAAGATATAGATGTTCTCATCGCTAACTACAATCTCTTCCCTCCCACTCCATCTATATCCCTCTATGATCATTAATAAGGATAAGCTTTAAAGCAATAAGGTTCAATCATTTTAGGACAGGTTACAGTGTTGGTCTAATCTTAATTGACTTAGCTCAAGATCGTCTCCAAGTTCATCATAAGTCAAATGTTGTTGTTGTATTCTCCATTTTTAAAAGATATTAAGCAAATTCAAAATAGGTAAGCCAAGAGACTATCAATATAAAACATTTATCCTAATCTCATTACCAACTTATTGTTGTCTCTCACTTTTCCCTCTATATCTTTATAATATTGACTTAAAAAATTTAGATAAAATCCTGAATTTTGTAGATAAGGGTTAAGCATGTCATCTCTTGCCATAAACCATTTATATCAACTTTAAATAGTTCTCACTGTCATTGTCATATAAGGAGAAGAAGATTAGACGATGGTTAATAGAGAAATACATCGAATAAGGATTGATGGGTCAAAGACGAAGTTTAGTTCCTTATATTGTAAGTGAATCAATGTCACTTTGACAAGCACCTCTTTTGTTATGTATAAAAGTTACCACTATAAAAGGAGTATAAAAGGTCCCTCTAACCATTTTCATAAGTTAAGAAATATAAAGTATTTTGCTTGTCTCTTTTCTATGTAATCCTCTACCTCCTCTCCTCCTTCTCTTAGATTCTTCAATTTTATTCTCTCATTTGTTCTTCATTTCTTCTTTAACAAAAAAATCACAACAAATGGTAGTAGAGCTTTACAATTCTTGGTTAGGAAATTCCATAGATATGACAAAGAATATTAGGACCAAAAGTATGAAAAGCTTGAAAAAAGTATCCAAAAACTTAAAGAGTCTTAGATGCAAATTGAGAAGTGAATGTAGAAAATTTAGGTACATTCTGATCGCCATCAATATGAGATAAATAATCTAATATCAATGTTCAATCACTTTACCAAATAACAAGGAATGTTAGCTTTAGAGAATACAAATCTTGCTCCAGATACAACAATAGCCAATATTCAAATTGAAAGTTTTATGACAATGTTAATGGTAGAAGGAGGGGCAATGCTTTTGGATAAGGAAGCCATGTGAGCAACTTGAATTTCAATATGAGTATTATGGTGGCTACAAAAGAGGTCAATGGTGAGTAATACATATGACAATATCAAGTTAGTGATTCATTTACCATTAATGTTAATAAAGAGCACCTTGATAGAAAAATTAAAATCACTCTCTACCTTTATGGACACCAATGTAGATACGTTAAAGAGAGCATCAATCAATATGTTATTGGTCAGTTACAGAGATATGATGGAAAAAAACTCACTTTTGTCAATAAGAAGAAGAAGTGATTGTTCCTTTTTATCCTTTCTGTATACCTCTTTAATAGACCTTCTTAATTAGTTTTTCTATTAAACCTTGTGGACAAAGTTTTCTATAATAGGAGGGATAGTTACATATAAAAGTTATTGCTATAATAGGAGTATAAAAGGTCCCTTTAGTCATTTTCGGTTAAAAAATATGAATTAAGTATTTGGCTTCTCTCTATTCTATGTAATTCTCCATCTTTTTTCCTCCTTCTTCTGGATTCTTCTCTTTACTTCTTTCCTCTATTCTTTATTTCTTCTTTAATGAAAAATAATCACAACATCATTTTATCCTCTCCATTCATGTCATGAGCTATCAACGATAAGAGTTTGTCGCAATATGTTATGAAGAAACAACTACTCAATCATAAGGAGCATGCCAACTATAATCTCTTAAAACATAATATACCACGAAGAGGAAAATAAATAAGGCAAAGTTAGCATTAGTCTCTCAAAAGAGGCCTTGGAATCTAACATTACAACCATAGATCTCTAGTCATACTAACATCAAAACGATTTCTGTTGCTCACATCACTCATTAGATGCAAAATCTTTAACCTCAAATGGAAGCCACATATCCAAGACTTTAAGTAAGCTTTTGAATATTGGGAGAAATTAGGAATTAGGGTTCAATAGGTTTGAGGAGCATTAGTTAGAATTTTGGCTACAAAAAGGATATGATGAAATTATTTATGTTAATTAAGTTTTGTTAAGAATTTAAATTAAAAACTATATTAATTTAATAAATTAGACAGTTAGGTGCAAATTGGCATATGGTAAATATATGATAGTAGGTCTTATATATCGATTAAAAATAATAAATATGTACCACGACAATAATGATGTGACACTTAATAGATGAAAACTTATTCGTATTTAAATTTTCATTCATTAAAGTTCATTATAAACATTTTTAAAATGTTAGAATTCATTTTGAATGTTTTGAATCGTTATGGTTTAACTTATATTTTAATGAAAATGTTAAAGTATAAAATACATTATAACCTTAAACTATATCATAACTTCTTTAAATTATGTTTTGTATCATACCTCTTTTGTTAAAAAAGGAAATCATAAAGAATGAACGACAAAGACATAAAAGAAATCACAAGAATTTTTTTCATAAATAAACAAAATGAGCAATGAGAAACTTAAAACCCTAAAATCGACAATTACATTTCAACATATGTACTTATTGTAGGAATTGAAAAAGAAAGAGAAATATACTTTAGGAATAATTGTCACAAAGGAGAGGTGAGGCATAAAACTGTGTAATGATTATAAGAAATTGAGATTGAGAGATCGAGATTTGATAATTAGAAGGAGTTTTTGAGAGACGTGTGTAATGATTATGAGAAATTGAGATTGAGAGATTGAGATTTGATAGTTAGATGGAGTTTTTGAGAGACTAGACAAATATTGAGAGATGAGAGAGAGATATAATTGGTTAACTTGGCTACACTTTTTGGTTTTTTATACATAAAACAATATTTTGTTACATTGGTTGGATAACAAAACAACGTCAATTTGTATTATAAGAAAGATCGAGTTTTAGGTCATGAACAATATTGTGAATATCATACCAGTATTGATACTAAATTTGATTATGGTATAGTATTGTATTGGTACCGATTAATATTGAATATCATTTTGGGTAATTTTTAATATATAAAATAATTCATGAATTTTTTAAAAATTGTAAAATAGTCTCTCAATATATTGTACTGTATAATTTATAATTTTACATTAACCATATTTCAAAAAATCATAATAATAGAAATTTAAAATAACAAATATTTATTAATTTCTATTAATATTACTTTTCACATATTTGACATATAAATAATAACCATAATTAATATAAAAAAGATTATACAATATAAAATTAAGGACAATACAAAGTACTTAAAATGTTACAATTTTATCGTATAATAAATAATATTACATCAAAACATCAAGTAAAAAGAATAACAAATATCAATGACTCTCTAAGTATTATAATTTACAAGAAGAATTCGTGTTTAAAACAACTATAAGTGAAACCTAAAATAATTTTTTTTTCAATTTTTTCATATAATGTATATATATAGAGTTTAACATATACATAAAATAAATGAAATTAAAAAAGGAGGAGAAATAAAAAATTGGAACTTCATTCAATCACATATATGATTAAATTGTATTAACTTCAATTCTCATTTGGTACAAATTTCTCATTATTGAGAGAAGTCTTATCATCATCATCATTATTCAAGTTCATCACACTAAATAAAAAGTCAATACTTTATTATCCAAGATTAGCTTACAAGTCACTCTCATCTATCAAACCTGGTTCCTCATAAACCTAATATGCTCAAAGATCAATATGGTCAAGGGAAATTAAATCTACAAAGCTATTTGTTCTATTAAAAGTCATAGTAAACAATTAACATTAAATTATTAAGAACTAATAAGAAACTATATCCAACTTAATAATGATAATAACATACATTTCTTGAAGCTTTAAATTATAGTAAACAAAGACCAAGTCGTTTAATCTATTGTGTTTCAAGTTCCTTCTTTTCTTATAATGGATGAATTCAAATGTGCTTCAATTCCTTTCACATCTTGTTGTACTCACACATTGATTAAAATTTTGAATTAGTCCTATCAAGCAATTGTAAGACAACAAAAGTAACATTATAAACATAATAAAGTAATGATTAATTTTTAACATGTAACAAAAGTGGACTTTTTGACAAATAACAGTAAGCAATCACTAGAAACATCTTTATAAATCTTCATTTGTGAGTTTAAGAGATCTTGTTTCATCTCATGAGCAACAATAATTGTAATAATTAATAACATTTCTCTATTAACTTCAGCTTTATTTGTAAAACTTGGTCTAAAGATAAGGTGTGTACAAAGAAAAGTTATTTTTCAGATCAGCGTTGATGACTTCTTTCGCCATCTCATTGGCATAGTAAAAATAACTCATTATTATTTTCTCATCACTATGAATCAGACAAAGCATCCTCACTAAAGGCTCAAAATTTTGAATGACAAATTAACATTAGGATCAAAATTTTGAATGACAAATTAACATTAGGATCAAAATTTATTATCTTCAAGTATAATTCTAGAAACCTCCAATCCAACATTAGATATAGCATGCTGAGATATAACTCACTTATCGCTTGTAAATATTTGCCTCAACTCCTTCTTCATCAGAATAAAAAATTAAAATGATAAGAAATTAGTTGTAAATCTTGTAATACCAGGACCACACAAATTCTTATCATTTGTGGAATCTTTTTTCAATAAATTCAGGACCTATGCACAGTTGTAGATAAACTTGGTCACCTTTTTTACTTTTTGTACAGTCTCTTCAATAATAGGAAAATATCTAGCATCTTCTATATTTTTCAACATCATGTCAATGCAATGTGCATTACAAGGTTTTTAATAAAAAAATTATACCTGCTTTGCAATCTTCTTCCATCTACTTTATAAGCATAATTATTATCAATAATAAATTGAACAATATTTTCTGGCCCAACTTCATTCACTTCGTCAAACATTTGAAATAGAGTATCAACATTCCTAAAAAGACCAAATGCATCAATGGACTTCAAAAACATTGTCCCTTCGTAGAATAAACCAAAAAAATTAATAATAGGTTCTTGTCTTCTAGTTGTTTAACCATCACACATGATTGAACACCAAAAAGTAGCCTAAGTCATTTTTCTTTCATCCAAATAGCTTTTTCTTTCATAAACAAAGCTACTTAAAAGTTTACCTTTGTAGTCATCAATTAAAGAATCTTATATTCTGGACCCTAACAAGCAATAACATCTACCATAAGTTGATAATAATAAGACCGAGCATCACTGGATACTATACCTAAATTATACCACCATCTAGCCATTCTCGAGCTGCTTCTCTAAATTGTAAGGAACTATAGATTAAAGGCTAAGCTCTAGGATTTGTTTGTGGTACAAAAAAATTTAAGCATATATCTTCTTTTTTTCCTAACATCAAGTGTAACGTTCCCTTCTTATTGGGTAAGAATACGACCACCTTTAACATCCACAATATCAACTTGGCCACCAACAAAAGAAGTTTCAATATTTGCCTTCTATCTTTCTTATGTTGATACTCTTCAACCAAATTCTTCATTCGTCATTTCACATCATGACTCACTTTTTTACAAAACTCTACATCACCTTTGACCCCAACTAAGTTCTTCTTTAATCTAGTGATTTCTTAATCTTTCAAATGCTTGTTACAATACAAACAAATGGTATGGTTCCTCATTTCAAGAATCAATCCAATATGAGTTCAAGTTGGATCATTGAATCTTCTTGAAGTGATTGAATTATCAAGATTACTTGAAATTCCTTTCATTTATTTGTAAAAATAAATGAGAACATATAGCAAAATTAACATAGTAACTTTATATCAAAATAAAGTTGTGTACCAAAAACATGAAGAAATAGATCAATAATAATTTCTCAATGACTTATGTTTCTTTCTAAACTCAAACATCAAATATATACATTGATTGCAGCATTGTCACAACTATAACTTAGCTTGTGTAATTACATAATTCAAACATAAGATCACAACTATAAACTATTTTGTGTAATTATATAATTCAAAAATAAATTCACAACTATAACCTATTTTGTATGATTATATAATTCAATCATAAACTCTCAGGTTACAACTATAATTCATTTTGCATTATTACATAATTCAACTATAAGCTCGCATTTATAATTCAATTTGCGTAATTACATAATTCAACTATAAAATTACAAATATAACTTATTTTGTGCAACTTCATAATTTAAACATGAAATCACATCTATAACCTATTTTATATAATTATGTGATTAAACCATAAACTCTTAACTATAATTTATTTTGTATGATTATTGATTAGTTGATTAAATATTCACGCATAGTCATAAACTCACAATTATAACTCAATTTTTATAATTACTAATCATATAATTTAACCATAATTTAATTAACCTATTTCGATGATTACAAAGTTCAATTTATAATATATAGCTTAATTTACAAATTTTAGCGTATCTCAATCTCAAATTTTAGATAAGATCAACCTCAAATTCATAATCCAATCTCAAATTTTAGATATCAAATGGTTAACCTCAAATTCATAATTCAATTCAAGATTTCAATTCCCAATCATCACAGAAAGTCAAAAATACAACCAATTCTAATTTCCAAGTAACATTGAACACTGTTAGTTTTTATGAATAACACAAATTCAAACTTTCATTCCACAATTCCACAATCATAAATTCAAAATTTATAATTCATACATGATACGCCACAAATCTACAATCCTACAACACAAGAAATCACATTAACAATTTCTCAATTATCACATACACACACACATGTGCCTACGATTCCACTTTTAGCAAATTTTTGCTAGCAAAATGTAACATTTGCTTGAGCTCACAAATCACAGCACAGAAATTTTACATCACAAGAGGATGATGTGATGCGACGATGGATGGCGATTGGCAATGTTGTAAGCGATTGATAGTGTTGTGAATGACTGGTGATGGCAACTGATGACGATAGTGATGGCACGACTAGTGATGGCTGAGGTCGTCACTGACATTGAGACGACTTTCCTCGGGTTACTGGTCGTCTGTCGGGAGTCTCGGATTTAATACCGATATTTTAGCAATAAATTCAATAAATCTAAGTGTAGTACTTGATGTATTGATTTTCTTTTAGAAAGAGAGTGTGTGCGGGTTGTTTATTTTAAGAATAGACTGGATTGAACCAGCTACACTTTTTGTGGTTTTAACTAGTAAATAAAAGGATTTCATTAAGTGTATTCTTAAGAAATCATGAATCAAACCATTTGTACTTACTTCAACAAACGACGGGTGAGCCTCTTCGACTGAAAAACCTTTTTTGTCTTGGACACAAATCAACACTAAAAAAGTCCGAACTAATTGAATACTTGTGTCCGAAATTTCCCGAATTAGTTTACCATTTTCACAAAGAATATAATTGACAAGTCAAAGTTTTAGATTATCTTTTTCTTGTAATAAATCTTGTGGAAAAAGTGTTCCGAATTCTTGAATCCGGAATGAATCAAATCTCCTCAAGTAGGATTCAAACTTATAACCAGTCAGTTAACAATTGATCGTTCAACTACTGAGCTACCGAGGAACAACGAGAGATTTGATCTCATAGAGTTCAATTCCCATTTTGAATTAGAGAGATGAGGTCACGAGGGAGAGATAGAGTGGAGCAGTTGCGATGAGGAAGGGAATAGAAACTAGAAAAAAAACGACTAACTTCTATTCTATCAATTATATGTTTTTTTTTTACAGTTCAATCCTCAAATTTTTTAAAATTCACGATACTAATTAATAATTAGTATTTAAACGATATCGGCCGGTACTATACGAAATTCTTAATTTTGGTCGTAAAACCTAAACCATTGATTGGTCCTATGTTCAAATTAAAAAAATCGAGTATAATCAACCCGAATGGAAATCAACTCGAACCAAATCTGTCCTTTAGCCGGACAGACTTTTTCTTTACTGTGTCCAATTTTGAGTATGGAAGAGAAAAAGGAAATTAAAAAATGAGACATAAAAACAACAAAAATAAAATCGAGAATTGTAGATCTGCAGGGAAAAAGTGAAGAGGGAAAAACAGAGAAAGGAAAAGGAAAGCTGTTTTTGTTTGATTTTCTGTTATTGTTCGCGATTGGAGGATTTTTATTCGAATTGAAACTTAAACTGAATCAAAATCTATAGTGACAGAGAGAGAGATGGAATTGGATCAGTGGATAGTGAAGGTTAAAGAAGGTCAACATCTGTTGGAGGACGAGCTTCAACTTCTATGCGAATACGTAAATCTCTCTCTCGCTCTAGGGTTCTCATTTATTGTTTACTTTTTCATTTTTACGTTAATAAGCCTATATTTGAGCTGTTATCTACGTTATGCATGTTTTTCATGAACGCATTTTTGGGATATAATCGTTATTAGGGTTTTGAATATCCGTGCGTTCTTGCTATCTGTGTACGCACACAACTAGTGCTTTGATTACGGGTATGGAGATGAAGCATTCTAATGCTTGATATGGTGTGGAAATTGGCTCATTGTGAACTATGCATCAGTACATGCAAACCGAAAGTGGCCTATGGGTTTGGGTTCTGATTTTGCACAAAAAAAAAAAAAAAAAGGAAACCATCTTATTGAATCATCCTGTTAAATTTCGCTTAATGTGGAAGGAGCAGAATAGAGGTCCTTTGAAGAAGAGGAAAGGCGTTCCTTTCTTATAAACAGTTGGGTTGGAATGGTTAATTTTGGTTTTGTGGGAGCTTTTAATTGTGTTGTTGATTTATAGACTTTGTTTTCTTTCTTCTTGTAGATAATTATGGCTCCTCGCTGCTCTTCTTGTACCAAAACCAAATGTGTGTGGATTGCATATGTGTTTATTTAATTATTGTTAAGGATGCTAACACCGAAGGTCATGTTCCTGGACGGGGATTTGATTAATTCATTACAAATTTTCTGTCTGGTACAGGTAAAAGAGATACTTGTTGAGGAGTCCAATGTGCAGCCTGTTAACAGTCCGGTGACTGTCTGTGGTGATATTCATGGCCAGTTTCATGATCTAATGAAGTTGTTTCAGACTGGAGGTCACGTTCCTGAGACAAATTATATATTTATGGTAATTCATTCTTCCCTTTGCCAGACCTGTTTTAAGTCCTAATAAGTCAACTGCTAATTTCCTAATAAGTCAACTGCTAATTTTATGAGAGCTTAACAAATATTTCAGGGGGATTTTGTTGATCGAGGTTACAACAGCCTTGAAGTGTTCACTATTCTTTTGCTTCTTAAAGCACGGTAGACCTTTGCACTCGCTATCATTTGATTCCAACTTACTACATATTCTCTTTTGTATCTGCTATGGCCATTCCACTCATGCAATCTGTACATGTTCTGTGAGTGTGTAAGTGTGTGGTAAAATGAGTTTCACCCTTTAACATGCTTGACTATGTGGCTTCGACATCATTCTTGATTCTTTTACCACGTATGCTGTATGTACATGATGTTCTCTTTTATTTGTGTATTTGGTGGGGGGAGGGTACTCATGTAATGGATCACAGTAACGTTTATATCTAGACATCTCCCAGGTTAAAAATAAGGTAATGCAGTACAATGCTTCGAAGGAAAGTGACTTGTATATCCCCTATTGGTTTCTGATACTCATTATCATATTACTTAAGAAATGAATTAAAGAACTTTAGTTGATCTCTAGGAAAGATGCTGACCTTCTTTGTCTAGGAAATGATGTTGAAGAAATCATATGATACATATCAAATGCTGGTACTGCAATAGTTCAGGGTGAAGAACTGTAAAATATCTCCTTTTCTGTTGGGACTCTCTCCAACTCCGAGATGTTATTGTCTTTCCAAATTTCCAGATTTGGTCATAACTAATTACTTGTCATCATAATATTTTGTTGAGGTTTTTACTACAAAGATATTTAATAAGCATCTGTTGAAGAGTTGATTAACTATTCTGTTTCTTTGTTTCTGTTTTCAGATACCCTGCTAATATTACACTCTTGCGCGGAAATCATGAAAGTAGGCAACTAACTCAGGTACTGTCAGCCTAAGCATTACTCCTCTGCTTTCTTCATAGGTTGCACCATTGAACAGTAAGGTTTCTAAGGGCATTGGAATTCACAATTTATGCTTGATTTCCCAGTCTCATATTTTCTGTGGCAGACTTGTGTGAATTCTGATCTTAACAGCATTGTTTCTTAGGTATATGGTTTTTATGACGAGTGCCAAAGGAAGTACGGAAATGCCAACGCTTGGCGGTACTGTACTGATGTTTTTGACTATTTGACACTTTCAGCAATCATAGATGGCACGGTAAGCCCCTCATTCTCCGTTTATCCGCCTCTTGATATTTGTTCTTATTCAAGCATGTTATCTTGCTTTTGCACCTGGCTTTCCACCCTTAAGTTTGAATGCTATCTTTCTTATTCATTCTGTAGGTACTTTGTGTCCATGGAGGTCTCTCTCCTGATATCCGAACAATTGATCAGGTGTTCTTTTGATCTTTTTGTTTACTATTCATCTAGAAAATTTTGTATATACAGTATTATATTGTTTAAATCTTGGCTTTATATGTCTGCCTTAGTTTCTAATGCATTCTAGTTCTTCATTTTTGGTTATGATAATTGAGGAATTTGATCTGAAGTCTTTAAAGACATTTTCAAATAGACTCTTGTAATTGGGTAGGTTCATACAAACACTTATCCAGACAGGAAGTGGGTAGGTTGCTAGTATGGACAGGAGTGAGAGATATGAGCAATGGGTTTTATTTGGTTTATATATGACTTTCTATGTACAGTTGACGAAATACTTCCTACCTCATTTTCTTTGTGTTGTTTATATTCAAGAAAATAATTTAGGTTCAAAGCCCTCTGCATGGGTGGTTAACTAGATAAATAATTTAGGATGTCATCATCTAGGTTTGAGGGGAAAAGACATGACATTTTGAGAGTCTTGACAACTGCTGAAACACCATTACACAATTGTGAATATGTGGATGCTGATTGTTCATTATTGAATGTAGAGATATGTTGTTTGTATGAAAATTTTTATTAATTTTCTAAAGAGGACTGGATATTATGCTCCAAAAGTATAAGGCTAGATATATCTGGGGAAAAAAAAGTTGCATCTAGCAGATGCATTTTGGTTTTGGTTTGCTTTTCTAAAGCTGTATATAAGTAATTTCTTTCCAAGGAAATTTCTTGTGCCAGTTAGTCTACTTGATGCTTGTAGATATAGACAGTCAGTGATACATAAATGCACATTGGCTCCTAACATGCATCCACGAGTATCATGCTGCATTTTGTACTATTAAGGGGTATGAATGTTTCCCATTACTTGGCAGATACGAGTAATTGAAAGAAATTGTGAAATTCCGCATGAAGGGCCTTTCTGTGATCTGATGTGGAGTGATCCTGAAGATATTGAAACATGGGCAGTTAGTCCCAGAGGAGCAGGTTGGCTTTTTGGATCAAGAGTCACATCTGAGGTAATCCAATCTTAACAAATCTCATTAGGGTAAAATTCTCTTGATTTTTTGCCTTCTTATATCCATTTTATTTCTGTGTACTTGCAGTTCAATCACATTAACAATCTTGATCTGGTTTGTCGAGCACATCAACTTGTACAAGAGGGTCTAAAGTACATGTTTCAAGATAAAGGCTTAGTAACAGTAAGATTTTGAGCTATTTGTGTTTTTCGTTGAGGCCAAACTTATTTGTGAAATAAATTTTAATGCTAGCCTTAACTATTGTAGGTGTGGTCAGCTCCAAATTATTGTTACCGTTGTGGGAATGTGGCCTCCATATTGAGCTTCAATGAAAATATGGTGAGTATCAGAAACTTGCCCATTTAATGTCCTAAACAATCCTAACTATGATCTGGTGAAACCAGTGATTCACCTCTGTGAGGAGTCCTCCTTTGTGTTATTGCAGCTTAGACCTGCCATCTGTTCTTCAGTTTGTCCTTTCTCCTAGGAATATCAATAACTAGTATAAAAATTTAATTTGGCTTTCTTGGAAAAGAGAAGGAAACATTAGATACTGTTTTGGGAGGTAGGGCTGGATCAATAGATAATGTATACGATAACTGAAGTTACTCAGTTGGAAAGAGAATCTGCTAAAATAGAAATTTTGAAGCTGTAACGTTAGAACTTTGTACTTATAAGAAAAGAAACAAAATAAAATACGTAGACCCTCATATCCATCTGAATATAGGGGGCATCCTGCAGAAAAAAATCTCCCATATACGCTAATCATTTCACTTTGTTTTGGTTTTAAAAACATTTCTCCATGCTGGTGTTGTCAAAGCCTAAAGTTCATATACTGGCATGGATTAGAAAAACCAGAAAAGAAGAAAGATAAGTATAAGACAGATCGGAGACATAAAAATATGTTTAAAAAAAGAGAGGCATATTCATATGAATTTATTTTGCCTCAAAACCTGCTTTTGGAGAAATTGGTGTTTAGATGGCAGTGTGAGGATAATGATACCTTGGGAATAAATTAGACAAATAAATGTCGATTTCGTATCTGCTTGTATCATTTGGGACGAAAGCTAAAATCACCCCTTGTATTCTACTTTACCATTTGCTTGAGTTTTTCACATGCATTATATTGTGTGATGCCATAGGAGAGAGAAGTGAAGTTTTTCACTGAAACGGAGGAGAACAATCAGATGAGGGGGCCCAGAACCGGAGTACCTTATTTCTTATGATTGCCAATTTGTAAAATTGTGATGTATTGACTGGTTAATGAGAAAGAGCTGTCATATTGAAGCCAGGGTGAATACGTCGATGTAGACATGTTTACAGGTGGGGGGACCTTTGATTTCCTTGGAATGACATTCTCCATCCAATTTAAAAGGCTGATTCTGGGATCTGTAGCGTTCTGTTTTGCCATTTTTGTTTTCTTTTTGGGTTGTTTATTTATTAGATAATTCTTCCTTCAAGTTCTTTGTCATGCAAAATTTGGAAAAGTTAGTCTGCTTCTCAATGTTCTTTGCCTTTATTTTTATTATTTTTCTAAAATAAGATAGGCAACTGATGGTTTTGATCACCGTTGCTTGTTGGGATTCACATATGGGTTTCCATTATAACCTGATTCTTGGAGTCAAAAACAACTTGGTTATCTTCTTGTTGGATGCAAGAATCGCAATAATAACATTGATGAGACTTGGAAAAAAAACGGAGCTCGTGCAGTTTGCTTGTGGAGTTTGGCATTTTGCAGAATTTCCTGAAGTAGGGAAATATGGAAAGGAGGCAGATGGCAGCTGAATGGTGGTGTTTCACAACCATTTAGCTGTCTATGAGCTCTAGATATTCTCCTGACATTAATCTGTAGCCATCCACCTTTGAGAGTATTTCAAGTAAGTCCGTATATATAATAACTTATAAATACCGTATAATTTGTAAATAACGTATTTGACATTTGTAAGTTTTATATATTTATTCTTTTTTTATATAAATATATTTATTCTTTATACTACGATTAAAAGGTTTTGTTAATGACTTAATATCTTAAATTAATAGACGTTTTGAGAGGCTTAATTCTCTGAGTCACTCCTAAAGGCAATGAATGAGTGGATCGCCCACTAAAACCAAACAAAATTTGGAGTAAGATCATTATATATCCAATCGGATGGATTAATTTCATGATACAATTTTCTTTGTTGAGCAAGCTTTAATTAAAATTCTAAGGCATCAAAAGTCAATATTTAATTTTATAGTCATGGTGGGCTGTAGGCCGACACGTGGCAAGCCCACCAATAAGTTGATAGGCCAGTGGCTTGCCCTATGGCTCACTGGGCCATTGGGGGAGGGCTAGCCTAGCCCGTTCATGAATTTTTTAAAGAAAATAATCAAAACGGTGTCGTTTTAAACAAAGTGACGCCGTTTGGAAAAAAGTAAGTAGGCCACGAGTCGGGACGGATCGGGTTTGTGGCTCGCATTGGTTGGCCCATGACTTACCGTCACGTCCAACTTGAGCCCAAAACAAGTTAGGTCGGGCTAGGATCCCTAATTAAAAGGGTTAATTATAGCAAGATTGTTTTTTATTCCATTATTGCGTTGGAAGCAAGTCCTAAGAAAAAAAGCTTTTGATTCTGTTATTGCGAACAAAAACAATGCCTAAAGTGCCTTTTATCTCGTTGGTAGCCATGGCCTTTACAATCCCGATGGCAGACTGCCCTCCCCGACAAATGTGGAACAAACACAGTTGCACAACCCATCCCAACCCCATCATTGGTCCGCTAACATTCCCTCGTCATCGTCGTCCCAACCAAGTTCCCATTTGTGCTCAAAAGCTTGTCGCAAAATTAAATAATTATAATTAAAATTAAAAAATAAAAAGCAAACCAAGAGATGCTAAAGGGTAACAGTTTGTTTCTGAGTAGCAAAAGCAATTTATTTGGCATTGCAAGACGCAACACAAGCCTAGCTCTCGTTTGTTTCCCAGCTCTCTTCTTCCCTTCACTGTCCGCACTCACTCCTCACCGTAAGATGTCTTCAACTACGGCTCCCGTCACCTCGCCTCCGGTGGCCAAGAAGGTGAAGCATGTCATGGAGTTGTTCGGCGACTCCAGGCTCGATAACTACTACTGGCTTCGCGACGACTCTCGCTCGGACCCGGAGGTCCTTTCCTACCTCCGTCAAGAGAATGCTTATACCGATTTTGTTATGTCTGGTAAGCCACATTTTGATTGCAAAGTTTTTATCTTTTTTAGTTGGGCTGTTTAAAGATTCAGCTGTGATTACCAAAATGTATTATTTGGGACCGATATTATATTCAGATCACTATCAACATCAGATCGTTGCCATTTGACAATCCTTACTTGTGTGTTTCTATATATGGTCAACATTTATGATTTAACGCTTTGTCTACGTTGGATTCTGTTACTAAATAACCATCTTAGGAACCAAGGAGTTTGAGCAGCAACTCTTTGCTGAAATAAGAGGACGAATCAAGGAGGATGACATAACTGCCCCACTAAGGAAAGGGCCTTTTTACTATTACAAAAGGACCTTGGAGGGGAAAGAGTATGTCCAACATTGCCGACGACAAGTATCGAATCTTGATGCTCCGCTTTCTGTACATGACATAATGCCAGAAGGATCAAATGATCCTCCTGAACATGTTATTTTGGACGAAAATCTTAAGGCTGAATCATATGAATATTACTCAGTTGCTTATTTGAAGGTGAATAACAGTTTATTTTTACTTTGATGTTCTTGGATTGAGTCCTACGGTTGTTCATATGTTTGTTCTCTTTACTTAGGCTAGTCCAAATCATAAGCTGGTTGCTTATGCAGAAGATACCAAAGGAAATGAAATTTATGATGTTTTTGTCATTGATGCGGAAACTAGAGCTCCTATTGGGAAGCCTCTAACAGGCACTACATCTTATTTTGAGTGGGCCGGGAATGATTCTTTGGTTTACATCACAATGGATGACACCCTCCGGCCGTACAAGGTATTGTTCAATTCTCTTACATTTCACGTTCAAGAGGCGATTAATGAATGAAGGACTTTATTTTTACTAGCAATTAATGTAACCAATAAATTGGAGCAGATTTTTGTTTCAATTAATGACTGAAGCGCTTTGTTTTTACTAGTAATTAATCTAACATGCCGCCTAACACAAATCGCAATAAATCATAAATCCTGAATGAATAAGGGCAATGTGACTTCAACGTGAACCTGTCATCACTCATAAAGGCTCTAATACCATGTCAAGAGATCTTTTAATTCTCAAGCTGAAGTTGTAGGTTATCATAAGTTAACAATGATTGATCATTCATCTTTAGTGAAACATGCTCCTGGAGCCAAAGAATATGACTACTAATAGTTGCATGTAAGAGCTCATCCTTAGTCAAGGAGACAGAATGGGAGTCAAGAAACCTTTGAATTGGTTGATATTATCCAGAGCAAGCTCAAGAATTGAACATCAACGGAGAAAGTTTTATGGTGAAAGAAAGAGATAAGAAACAGAAGCTTTTGAAAGAGATAAGAACCAGAAACTTTTGAACTTGATTTCTACAGACTCTGCTTTAATCAATTTCTTTTCTAGGTTTGCATATTAAAGATCATGTTTGGTTTTGCAATAGCACAATCTTCAGAAGGTGATCATTCATTGGATGAATGCTAATGACCTTTACAACAATGCATATTTGTACCATGCCTTAAGCAACACTAAGGGTAGTCCAAATATTGAGAAACTTTCTCACAATTGAACATATCAATTAGTGTGAAAAAGATTTGGATCCTTTTACTTTTTTAAACTCTCCTTTCTGATGTTAATGTCCTAATAATCATGTTCTTCGATCTTTGAAACTGGCTAGTGGCCCCATTGGCTATATAAGAGATTTGTATTGGGGTTGAACCAGTACAGAGATTGAAGTACTTTTTCCTTGTCGATAGTTTGAGAAACCTTTTCAACCTTATATTTGTGCATAGATTGATCTATTTATGATTCCTTTAACAGGTGTGGTTGCATAAGTTGGGAACAGACCAGTCCAATGACTCCTGCCTTTACGAGGAAAAAGATGATATGTTTTCTCTTGATCTTCAAGCATCAGAAAGTGAAAAGTTTTTGTTTATTGGATCTGAAAGCAAGACAACAAGATTTGTTTTTTATATTGACATTTCAACACCTGATGACGGTCTTAAAGTTTTGACACCTCGTGAAGTTGGTGTTGATACATCAGTCAGTCATCGCGGAAATCATTTCTTTATTAAGAGGAGAAGTAATGAGTATTTCAACTCAGAGCTGTTGGCCTGTCTTGTGGATAATACTTCTGCAATTACGGTTCTTATTCCCCATAGAGAAAGGTGATATTTGCTTCTTATGAAAATTTGGTTCACTTTATGTCTTTTCTTAAAATTCAATTTACTTCAACTTATATCCATTCTTAGATATTCATCTCAAAACCATTACTATGCCATGGAAAACCTGGTTATCATTTATATTTGCTGCTATTTTTGATATGTTTGTGTCTGATTAGTGCAGAAAACTGTCCACCATCCAATTATTTTTTGTTTTGTTTTAAACTATTGTGGTTTTGTGCAGCATAAAAATTCAGGATATTCAACTTTTTGCTGATCACCTGGTTGTGTGTGAGCGTGAAAATGGTTTGCCCAAATTAACAGTTTATCACCTTCCAGCTATTGATGAGCCACTTACAAGGCTTAAAGATGGTCAAACTGTTGACTTCATTGATCCCGTATACTTTGTAGATCTGAAAACGTCTGAGTTTTCTTCCAGCATTTTGAGGTTTTCTTATAGCTCACTGCGGACACCATCATCTGTGTACGATTATGATATGAACTCAGGTGTTTCTGTACGAAAGAAGATTGAATCAGTAAGATAACATGTGACTACTGCTTAAATATGATTATTCATTTCATTATCCAATCAACTGGATCGCCTTTAAAGAATATTTGTATGCCTTATTTTAGATGATTACCTAAATTTATTCATGCTATATAATTAAGTCATACCATTTCACTACATATAGAAAGTAACTTGTTTTCATAACTAGGTTGGGTCGATACGAAGTTAAAGCTCCCCATTTTCTAACCTTCTTATGTTCTATTTTCACTATTAGTCTTACTCTTTCAATCTTCTCAGTTACAACTTTAGTTTGCTAATACCATCTTCTAATGTGGTAGAAACAAAGGGTTGGTAAATGAAAGCTGTTAGAGTATCTGATATTGACTAAATATGAAAATGTTAAAGGGTTTATAAGTGGTAAGGTCCAACTATTCAAATGATTAATTCTAGTCATTTTGACAATGGTTGACTCGAGCCCAATTCTTGTTAATGGACTCTACATTCTACCTATATTAAAAATTCTAATATGGTATCAGAATGGATTTAGTCCAGATTATTAATTTCCAGGTTGTTCAACTGGATGTCCAATCCTAGCAGCCTGGTCCAGTTACCACTGCGTTTATTTCAAATGACAACTGGATGTCCAGTCCCAGTTGTACTTGAGGGAGAGTGGTAAAGTATCCTATATTGACTAAACATGAAAATATTAAGGAGTTTATAAGTAGTAAAGGCCAACTATCTAAATAACTAGTTCTAGTCATTTTGACAATGGTTGGCCTAAGCCCAATTCTTATTAGTAGACTCTACATTCTACCCATATTAAAAATTCTAGTAAAAGCTATTGTAGATAATGAAAAACCTTTGTTTAAGTTTCCAAATAATAATAGGACTTTAATCTTAAATACTTGAGTATGTTGATTGAAATAGGAAAATTTGAAAAGTAGGATACTGAAGTTCAGATTGTTCACTGCACATTCAGAACATACATTAGAGGAAATGATTGCTGTCTGTAATCTGTATTGTTCATTTCAGTTGTTATGCATTTTCTCTAATACTTAACTAGTTCTATGTTAACCATTATGTTACTGTGTTGATACCGTTAGCTTTTCTCATTCAAATCTATTTTATTTTGTTTATTTTATTCAGGTCTTGGGAGGCTTTGATTCATCTAAGTATGTTACTGAAAGGAAATGGGCGACTGCTTCAGATGGCACTATGATTCCTATATCTGTTGTTTACAGAAAGGATCTTGTGAAATTTGATGGGACTGATCCGTTGCTACTTTATGGATATGGTTCATATGAGGTAATGAGTTCTGAAATACATTTTTCTGCTCTTGTAATGGTACAGATCTGCATGCTGTGGCCATGTTTGTAAGAAGTGGCAGAAGGAATCGTGATGACTTTTGTGATTAAAACTTTAATTTCTAAATTTGATCATTGTTCTGGTACTACAATGGTGCATTGCTGTGCCATCTATAAAATAAAAGCTCGTATCATCTGTTGTGCTTTCTCTATGTTATTATGTTATGGTATTGTCTGCAAGTCATAAACATCTCCTTTTCTTTTTAAGTTATCATTCGATCATGAGTTGAATTTATTGCTGATGGTTATTCATAGATCCGCTGTGTGGGTGCCTTTCTTTTCCGTTTCCTGCAAGTTCAATATTTCTTTCCTCACTTGCATCTTTCTGTTGTATTTACTGGTTAAGACCCCAAAGTTTTTGTTTCATGAATAGATATGTATAGATCCTGAATTCAAGGCATCGAGACTGTCTCTACTAGATCGGGGTTTTATATTTGCGATGGCTCACATTCGTGGAGGTGGCGAAATGGGCAGACAGTGGTATGAAAATGGGAAATTTTTGCAGAAAAAGAATACTTTCACAGATTTCATTGCTTGTGCAGAGTTTTTGATAGAACAAAATTACTGCTCAAAGGAAAGATTGTGCATTGAAGGAAGAAGTGCAGGGGGATTGCTCATTGGTTCTGTTCTTAACATGAGGCCAGACTTGTTTAAGGCTGCTGTTGCTGGGGTACCTTTTGTGGATGTTTTGACTACAATGCTTGATCCAACTATCCCTTTGACAACTTCAGAGTGGGAGGTACATCCTCTCTCTAAAGAGGGCTTATAATGTCTGTAACCAAAAGAACCCTTAGTGAAATGCATAGAATGTGCATGTCTTCATATTACAAAAGAGTGTTGGATGCTTGTCTTATTTCTGAATTTCTGTACTAATAATTTTCTCTCATGGCCTGAAATTTCTATCTTGTTTCTTTTAAGCTATTCAGACTTCAGCATATTCTGCTTAGGGCTTGGTGCCTTTCTTCCGGAATTGTTATTAACATTGGGATGATTTGATATGACAGGAATGGGGAGACCCTCGGAAAGAAGAGTTCTACTTCTACATGAAGTCATATTCCCCTGTTGACAATGTAAGCAACAGACAGCTCGGCATCATATCTGTTATTACTGTCTTGCATTACCCTGGGCTTAGAAAATCTAATAATAATTCTGTTAAAAATCAATGTAGGAGCATATTATGCGTTTATTTATAGCAATGTTGTATTTACCGTGATCCGCATGCATGCTTTGTGCAGGTTAAGGCTCAAAACTATCCTGAGATTCTTGTTACAGCTGGTTTAAATGGTAAGTGTTAATTATTGAAACTTCAACTTGTTTGTCCATGACTGATCAATGTAAAAGCTTCTCATATGAGGGTCATGGATAAATGGGGCCAGAGTAATCGCTTGTCTTTGACCTATCAGTCACTTGATATTGTTGCTCTAGATTTGCAGAACTGATAATGTTTTCTGTTGTCATTTTCCTATTGGTTGTTAATTCAAAGCAAAAACTCACTTTTATCTCTCGTGCTTATGAACAAGACAATATGCCACATTAGGACCATGGAAACTTGAAGTGAAATCTTAGCCTCCTGCTTTATATACTTGAACAAGTATTCCTGCAAACATCTCTTCACTTAAAAAGCCTCAAGGGTGTTAATCTGAAAACTCGTGAACTTTACCATGACCCATATATTGCAATGGCTTTTCTAATGGTGAGCATCATGCACTTAATTGGACTCTTTCATCGTTTCTGATAACTATAATCAGCACAGGATATAATGATGGATGTGACACTTGAGACTCACAATCAATTAGAAATATTAGAAATACACATTCCTCATTCCAGCCTGCCAAATAGCCACAGTTGGTATAATGTTTGAATGTGGTGGAACTATGATAGAGAATTCTGAGTAGGGTTATGAATGATAATCTAAACAAACGCATTATTATATTGCATATGCCGCCATCCAAGTAACATTTGTCCAGATTTCTATAGCTAACCTTTGTTACCTTGATTGTAACCACTTGTGACGTATTGTTTTATGACTTTTAACCATTTATTCATGATTCCTCATGAATGTAACCGGCAAGTTATCATTTCAATTTTTCGTACAATTATATCTTCACCAGAGCATTGTCATTTTGACAAACATAACTACTAAAGATGAATCTTTATTTGTAGTTTAGTTATCTTCAGTTCATATTCTAATGTCTTTCTTCTGCTAGTGACCATTGTTGATATAGCAACTGCCTAAAGTAGAATGTCATCTTTTATTATTACTTGATTTCTACACTCTGCCGTTGAAGCTTTTGGTGGGTGCCCTGTGTGGTCAGTGTATTTTCATGCTTTTCTCATAGAAAAGTATCTGCTAGATTGGGGAGAGGCATAATTTTTTTAAATATATCCCTTACATTTCTTCTCTTATATCTTGGTCTAAATTATGGAACGTCGAAACAGATCCACGTGTTTTGTATTCGGAACCTGCAAAATTTGTGGCGAAGCTGAGAGACATGAAAACTGATGATAATGTACTATTGTTCAAATGTGAACTTGGTGCTGGGCATTTCTCAAAGTCGGGAAGGTAAGGTTTATCTTCAAAATTGTTGTTTGCTCTTCCTTGGTTCATCTATGGCCGTAATTACATCAACATACAAGAAAAGAAAAGCTTAAGGCTGTAATTTCTGTGAACAGTATGTGTTTCTTGGAGCATTTTCAAGAGCTTATATGAAGTTTATTCATCTCATTCATTGATATATTACTAAAGGACCCCTAATCATTCATGATAACCTGATGGCAAGTTTCTAACATCGATAAAATAATTTATAACCCTGAACTTGGTAGTAGAAAATGAAGCCAATTCTTCTGTTCAAATGGTTTTCTCGTGGTTGCAGGTTTGAGAAACTCCAAGAAGATGCATTTACTTATGCTTTTCTTCTGAAGGCTCTTAACATGATTCCTGCTTGAATCTATGTGTTTGCTATCTGAACATGTCTGGACTGCTGTGTTAAGTGATGTTTCATTCTTGAGCATTCGAGAGTTTGAAGAGATTTTAGTCGGAGATGTTTCCGCGCATCCCGGAACTCGTTACACGTTAACCTGGAAAACAGCACTTTTCTTTTATGAAATTAATAAATTTCTGACGTAAGAGAATATATATATATATACACACACACACGGGCATGATGGCGAAACGAACCAGAAAATAATCCATTTATTAGGAGTGCTTATGAATTAACCTTACAAATGAAATAAAAATAAATATTAAAAGAGTATATATTTACCCGTGAAGGTTTTTTTTTGAATTAGATAAATTAATAAAGAGAAACAATAAAAAATATATTTAAACTCGTCCTTATTTTTTAAATAAATCTGCTCCTAAGAGATTATAAGTTTTTTTATGAATCAAGCAACTGCAAGGGCCTAGTTTCAAGCATGAAAACAAGTTTTAAGTACTTTTTTTTGAATTCGGGAAACAATTAAACTATAAATAGGTATTATTATATTGAATTTTTTAATTGTTTAATGTTTTTTAATATTTTGAAGTAATTAATATTTAATTTATTAAATTGACCTCTTTTTCTTTTTATGATATCATTTTTATTTTTTATGTTTTTATGATATCGTATTTGATTTTGTCATTATTGCCAGATTTAGAATATATCAATAGTTTTTTTTTAGTCTAATAATATACAATTTGACTAGATACTAAGCATAAAATAAGTAAACAGAAAAGAAAATAAAAGGAATAGAAATGATAGGAAATATATTCCAACCTAATTTAATTCTTACTAAATCTTTTATTTTGATAAACCTTCGAGTTAGAAATATAATGAAAAAAGTTTTTTTAAAAATTCAAATATGCTTTTGTTGCCACTCCGACTCAAAGTGAAATGCTCTAGCACTATTTCCTAAGAGCAGTATGCCTACCAGTTTCACCACATATATATATATATATATATATATATAATATCAAGCGGTTGAATTTTAATTAGAAAAGAAAATTATAAAATAAAATTATATTTATTTATAAAAATTAATTAATTTGAAAAATTGGGTTTAATTGATCAATTATTTAATAATAAATTATTAAAATAAATAGATCTAAAAAGTTAATAGCTAGAAGTTTTACCGGTAACTAATTGGATTAATTTAATTTTAATTATTAACTTATATAAAAAGACTAAAACAATAAAAAAATTATTTTGATTAAAATCTAATTTCTAATCATTTAAGTAGGCACCTTATTCAAATAAAATAATGTATTTTTAGTGAAAATAAGGTTTTTTTAACCAATTAAATTACAAATCGAACTAATTTAAAATTTTTATAATTAAATTATCGAATATATTTTTTAATTGTGAATTTTAAGATGTTAAATCTGACCATTTGTCCTTTTTCTAACTTACATTTCGGTGATCAAAAGTGACTCGCCTTTAGTTGGCGATCATGATTATTGTGGTTCCTGTGTGATCAGAATCAAAATAACTCACCAATTTGGTCCCTCCAACATGAAGATTTCTTGAATCATTTTTCTTTTTCGTATGAACCCAACCACACAGGAACAAAACCTTCCCAGAAATCTTATCCCAGCAAGAATCACCTAGTTTATTACGTCTCTATCTTTTGGCCTCCATCTTTATTCAACTTCACAATCTACATAATCCAAGCAATATAACAAGAAAAACTAAAAGATCTCAACTTTCAGTTCACTTCCAATACTTTTCTTCTTCTTCCTCTTCACCTTGTATCCGACGATACAAAAAGAAATAGACATGCCAACTTCAAACACTAGTCACGATGACAAGTATCTCCAAACCCTTTTGGCTTCTACTCGTCCTTTTCTTCGTGGAGAGATTGAGTTAGTTGACCCGAATTTGCCTTCACTGATCGCCGTGTTACGTTCTGTTGGAGCAGGCGAGTGCTGGCACAAACATGGAAGCTTTCTCGACCACCTCATCGATACCTATCGCATCCTCAAGATCTGGAAAGCCCCGGATTGTGTGTGTCTTTGTGGCCTCTTCCATTCTGCTTATTCAAATTCCTATGTTAATCTCGCTATATTTGATCCTAATACTGGACGTGATGTGGTTCGTAACCACGTTGGTGAGGCTGCGGAGAGGCTAATTCATTACTTTTGCATTGTTCCTCGCCAACCACTTATTCATGACAATCTCTTGTTCAAGTACTCGGACACTGAGCTTGTTGAACATCTCAAGTCTTCTGAGACGTCACTGAGAAACGCAAAGGAGAAAGGTTTGTTCGATGGGGAGGAAACATGGAGGAAGAAACTGAACTGCCTATTGCCGGCTAGCGGCATCACTGTGAAGCATATTAAGACAGGAGAAGATGTTCTACTAACAAGAAGAATCGTGGCTGTTTTTCTCTTGATGACCATGGCAGACTTCAGTGATCAACTCTTTGGTTTTCAAGATGCCTTGTTTGACAACTTCGACGGTCGACTAGAGTTTTTAGGTAACAATATTTCCGCTTTGTGGCCTGGAGATGGGAAACCTGGGCTGTGGATGAATTCAGTGTCGAGGATGGGTGCAGTTTATACATTGATAGTGAGAGAAGAAGACATCTTTGTGGAAGAGAGGAGCAGAGATGGTGGTAGTCGGATGAACAAGGAAAGAGATGAGGATATAGAGCTTGTAGTGCCACCAGTTCTGGAGAACTGCAGGAGGGTTATTGATGATGGAGATCAAATAATTGCAAGGGAATTGTACTGGGAAGCTATTTGTGATGTGAGCAAGAAAGGGTTGGAGAAAGCAGAGGGGTTATTACTGAGTTGTATTGAGAAGAACCCTTTTGTTGGTGAACCACATGTGGTGTTGGGACAGGTTTACTTGACCAAAGGAAGGTTTGAAGAGGCTGAGAGAGAGGCTGAGAAAGGTGTGAGGCTGATATTGGAGTGGGGCAGTCCTTGGGATAAGAGGATGTCGTGGACGGGGTGGGTTGCTTGGGGTAGGGTACTGTTGATGA